>PVIC010014857.1:0-35998 GCA_004025085.1 Thryonomys swinderianus
CACACACACACACACACAGATACTCATGTGTATAACATTTGCAAGAGATAAAGCGAACCCTTGACTTAAAAACTCAATTCATTCTCAAGAGCTAGTTGTAACTTGACTCGGTCAGCCGAAGGCTCAGGCTCCTCCACACAGCCTTCCAAGTCTCTCTCCTATACACAGGCACTTCTGTGTCCCCTGAGAGACACTGGCCCACGATTTCTCGGTTGCATCTCAAGAACTCACCCGCACAGGAAAGGGTGCTGTAATGTTACTTCCAGGACTCTTTAAGAGTTAAATCTGGACCTGAGACCATCCTGACGCATAAGCAGCTACCATTTGGGTGATGACTCAAGACTTTCATTGTAAAATTCTGGTCTTAATCCAAGTTGTTCCTATGTCAGGCCATTTATAACTCAAGGGTCCACTGCATCTCCAGAGCAGATGCTATTCCTACTAGCCTTCTTTCAGAGTTCCCAATTTGTTACTGAGAAATTTCTTTGCTTCCATATTTTGTTTCCCTTCGGTCTTACCAAAAAGAATACTTCACCAGAACAGGGTGCGGTAACACATACCTGTCATCCCAACTACTTGGAAGCTTGTGATCCCAGGAGGATGACGATGTTAAAGCCATCCTGGGCAACTTAGCAAAACCCTGGCTCAAAATAAAACTCTAAAGGTATTGGAAATGTAGCTCAGTGATGGAGTGATTGCCTACCATGGGTGAGCGCTGGGGTCAATCTCCAGCCCACCTCTGTCCTCATTTTGCTACTATTAGAGCTGATACAATGGACTGAATGCTGTCCAGGCGGCCCACTGTCAGTAAATTTCTTCTGCCTGGGGCTTGAGAATGTGTTAAATTGAGTCACTGGGGATGTCAGTTTCCTAAGGCCGTGTTAATAAACTGGATGACATAAACATCAGAAGTTTATTGTCTCAAAGCTCCACAGTCCACAATCAAGGTATGAGCAAGGTTGGTTCCTTTTGAGGGCTGAGATGATGAGTCTGTCTGTGCGTGTCACAGCTTCTAGTGGCACAATGGCATCTTTGGGGTTCCTTCCCTCGCGGGAGGTATTGCCCAGTCTCCACCTTCATCTTCTCATGGCCTTTTCCTTGTACGTATGTCTGTCTCTGTGTCCAAGTTTGCCCTTTGTAGAAGGGCATAGTTCTTTTGGATCTGGACACATCTCAAGTATTCATCTTAGCTGGGCCACACACCCTGAGCTCCACGGCCAAGAGCTTATTTCCAAATGAGTGGATATCCACAGGGAGAAGAGGACTTTGGCATCTTTTGAGGAAGTTTTGGGGGAAAGATACATTCAATCCAAAACACTAGGAGTGAATGGGTAACAATTCTAAAATGGGAAAAGGGAAAAACTTCCAAGCTGCCTTAGATACACCTGCAAGGCTTTAAGACAGAATTGTTTTAAGCAACCAATAATATTGCTGAGGGTAAAGAAGGTGGGGTGAGTGGGACCCAGGCATTATTTGTTTAATGTGTAGCCAGGGTTGAGATCCATGTGCAGACTAAACACACCAAGAACACATGTGGTTTTCCCTGGTCTAGCGCAAGAGGCATTTCTTATTGGGGCATACACTGTTACTCAGGATGTTTAAATGTCTCTTAAAAAATTAAACTGATCTCCTCTCTAGAATTCTGTAGGGAATATGAATTTTAAAATTCTCCAGATGGTTGAAATTAAGAGAAAAATATACACTTTTCTAAAATAAGCAGCCATCACCTTCTTGTTTATCTGCTAATTTTAGGACCAACTCTTGCCCAAAGGGAGAAGCACAGGTTGAGTGAAGTTCCTGCCTCACACGCTTGTAACAACTATGAAATGCAAGAGGAGAGACAGGACAGGCCATGAAACACCACTGCCAGGACTCCACCCAGCTTCAGTGTGGCTGTGGTGTTAGTGGAGTCTGTGTTTCACCCTGGGAGATGAGCTGCCATATGGAGATGTGCAGAAACATACAAGCCACAAGCCCAGATTTACATCAGGAACATCATTAAGAATGACCAGTCAACACTTAGGTAGGTGAGTATATTATGCACCTCAGAGTTTGGGTAGTGGTCATTTTACTATGAATTCTTTAGGCAATTTTCTACCTGCCAGAATGGAGCGACTCTGTACTCCTTCATGTTCTAGAACTACAACACACAGCAGATTCTTGTGAAATTAAATGTATCTTTATTTGGGATACGTTACTAAAGAGCTTAGAAGGACAGGATGCCTGAGCTGGTGGTTCACTCTTCACTGCCTGGAAGGAAGTTCTGAGAAACACCAAAAAATAGGAAAAGAGCCCCTATAAAGGGAATGTGAAATTACTCATTCTGATAAAATTCTGTTTTCTTATTTCAGCAGGAATTAAGGGAGAAAGTGTGAAAGAAAATGAGACAGCCAGAACTAACTGCAGCTTAGCTGCGAAGTCTACAAACCCCAGCACATAAGCATTATCTCCAGCTCTGCCATCATTATTGGAGCACTTACAATAACCAAACAATAACTTATTGATAGCTGCAAGTTTGACCTCTCACCCTCCTCCTCTTGAGTGGACCCAACAGACAGGGGAGAAGGCACCAACTTTGCATGGTGGTGCGAGGTTAGGGAGTGAGAAGCCCTCTTCTGCCATGAAGTTAATCCCCAGTATTTATCTGGGTGCAAAGGAAAGTAGAATAATGGGGGAGGAGGTCCTCCATGTAAAAGAAACTCAAAAGCTTTACAGACTGAATTAGGTGTAATCCTTATGGGATCTCTAACAGCTCATAAATAACTTTTAATGAGATTTCCAGCAAGCAAAATAGCACATGGGGGAAAAGGATTCTTTCTTATTTTTGTTATTTTGTTTTCAATAAAGCACATACTTCATATCGTTGTTTTCCAAAACCATAACCAAAAGAAGGGAAACCATTTCAATAAGAAGAGATTAGTACTGAAAATATTTAATTAACTGATAGGGACAGGAAACGCTCGAATATGTCATTGGAAATACTTGACATTGACCACTAATCTATGGAAACTTAGAGAGCTGAGTCTCAAGCATGTTCCGGAGTTAAGCGGAGAAATAAATCAAGGTTTGCAAATGTCATTTAAGTTTTCACCTGTCCCACGATTCAAAATTATTGGCTTCCCAATGAAAAGCATATGTGTGTCCCTTGCCTGGGGAGCAGTAATGAAGTGAGGCGGACACTCTCCAGCCCTCCCTCCCATCGTGCACCTCTTTATTTCCCATCGAGTGAAAATAATTACTGTATCCTTAAGGGAGCGCTTCCCTGCGTCTGGTCCTCCGATAAGCACTGCCATGCCGGCTCCTCCGGCCCTGCCCCTCTTCCTTGAGGGACCACAGTTTGATTTATGAGAAAATAGTTGGCAAATTGCGATGTCCATCTTGATGGATGACATCATTTGGACCATTTTGCTGATCATGTATGACTACCTTTTTTCGTTTAGCCTGGATGCAATTGATCCACAGCTCCAACAGCGAAAAAGGGGAGGGAAAAAATAGCAATTGCCTCTTCTTGGAGAGGCCACCAAGCAGAGAGATCTCTGGCCTTTTGTTCCCTGGAAACCCACCAGTGACATTCCAAGCTGTTTACAAAGAGCTCGTTTAGATGCTGTCTAAGGCATCCCAGCAAAGAGTGTTTGAAGTGAGCGAGACAGGCTCAGTCTTCTCATTTAGAAGGCAGCAAAGGTAAAACTCAGCCAGACTGAGTGTTTTGGCCAAAGTCACACAGCGAGTCAATACCCCAGGGCTTCACATCTTGGACAGCAAATCAAGTATTGCTTCCTCTTCACATTTCGTCTTGATGGATCCAAGGAGATCATTTTGTGAAAACCTGACTTCCCTCCATATTAGCTGTTTGTCCCACCTGCCCTCCCATAGTCCCTGTAATGGCTTCCTAGGTGGGTCCAGGCCTCTAGTGACAGCCTACCCATTCCCCTCACCCTCACCAGCATCATAAATCTACAGAAACAAACTTAGGTGTGTCACTGTACCGTTAGCCACTTCTAGTATCTCCTCATCCTCCACTCCTAGTTCTCAGAACTTTCCCTCGAATCCTAACAGGAATATACCGGAGGCGTAAGGTGGAAGCCAAAGCTATCTGCTTTGAATCTCATTGAAATCTTATGCATTATCTCAAGTTTATAGGCTTTTCACTAGACTCAAAATACCTTTGTTTTAAGTAATAATTTTTATCTAAAAATCTTTAATTAAGTCAATGCCCTGAGAGCTGCCTCATGTCTGTCTTTCCCGCTGGGCCTAGCTCCCCAACATAGCCTCATTCTGGCTAACACCCAAATCTGCTACGCCATGGCCTCACCAATTGTCTACACTTCGGTGTCTTTGCAGAGATGCTTTCCGAAGCCTAAAAAATCTCTCCTTCCTCTACCTGGGAACTCCCAGCACACACCTGCCTGTGAGCCCTGGGATGAAGACCTGGCAACAGGGTCTGTGCCCAGCACCCCATTCCTGCTTGCAGTTAACCCTCTGTAGTCTGATCATTTAAAGGCCTGTCTGTGTGTTCCACCAACGAATGCTCTTAACTAGTCATCCCCGTGGCTACCAGGGCCCCGCTTACTTGGCACACACTAGGCTCTAGGTAAAAGCATAGGACACGAGAGAAAGTCTGAACACATTTTCCACTAAGACAAAAGTTTTTAGAAACTAATCTAGTCTCACTCACCCATGTCTCGCGGTTTGTAAGAGCTTTTCCATATGTCTTTAAGAGCCTGTGCTGGGCACCAAGTGCACAGTCTCATTTGATCTTCACGTTCTTGTTCAGGGTCAGGTTCACATCATAAAGACGGCAGAGTGGCTCTGCCTCAGCCTCTCTGCCCTGGCCACAGTACAGCCATGAGGCCCAGATACTGGGCCTAGAATGCCAGGTTCAGCCTACCTTGTGCTTGCCTGCTTTGTGGACCTCAGTTCCCCCGCTGTCCAGGGTGATAATAATGGTATTACTGAGGAGCACTTTCCTGGGACAGAGAAGGGCATGAGTGTTCAAAACAATGGCTAGGGCAGGACTGACAAATGACCGCAGGGACCAAGTCCAGCCTACCACTTACCTTTTTGCTAACGTTGGCTTTGACAGTCATAAATGGTTTATAAAAATCCAAAGAGTAATAAAATGTTGGAACACACAAATATTATATGAAATTCAATTTTTTTTTTTGAGATAGGGTCTCGCTTTGTAGTTCAGGCTGGCTCCGAGCTCACTATGTAGCCCAGGCAAGCCTCGAGCTCAGCAATCCACCTGTCTCTGCCTCCCGAGTGCTGGGATTACAGGCGTGAGCCACCACACCCGGCACTGTGGTATGTGGTGTTGATTGCTGGAGGGCGTGAGTCACCATGCCCAGCATTCTATGTGGTCACCAGGATTGAACTCAGGACCTTGCTCTTGCGAGGCAGGCACCAGAACCGCTGAGCTAAATCTCCAGCCCTGAAATTCAAATTTTAATGTCTATAAAGTATTGGAGCACAGCTCTGCTACTTATTTACATATTGTTTGTCACTGTGTTTGTTCTACAATGACAAAGCAGAGTGACCATGACAGAGACCATCAGCCAGCCTAACCTGTTTACTACTGACCCTTTACTGACAAAAATGCTGATCCCTGACCTAGGTTCAAATCCCGGCTCCACCTCTCCTGTATTCTGTGACCTCCAGGACATTAAGGAAGGTCTCATGCCAGTTTCCTCCTCTCAGAAAAGGAAGGTGACGAAATCTGCCACAGTGGAGTCGATGAGATTAATTGACGCAGCCAATGAAGCACTTACTAAATACCCACTAACTGTTGCCTAATATGACTAAGCTACCTTCCCAGAGGGCTGGAATGTGCCAAGTAGCAGATTAGGGGCAGGAAGGGCCGCTGATGCCTGCTGTGTGCAGCTCCAGTGTAACTGGAGAAGCCAAGAGCGCTGTGAGCCCAGCCAAGGGGAAGGAGAAAGCCAAGCGCACACGGCCACTGCCCGGGAGAATCTAAGCAAATACAATTACCTGGGTGAATCCAGACTCAGGCAGGTCACATAGTCGTAGTCATTAGTTACAAGTGGGGCTAAATATGCTCTGAAGTCAAGGAGGACCAAGCGAGGGTGAGAACCAGGGTTCTGCAGCTCTCAGCACCCCAGCTGGGCATGGGTTTAAAGGGCCAGGCCGGTCATTCTTGTTGCCCAGTGAGGAGACAGAAGCTCTGAGTGGTTAAACAGCTCGCCAAAAGAATTCAGCATGGAAATGACTAAATCCACAATGCCTGATGTCCCAATTTGGGCTTCTCCCTTATGCCACCCTGCCAGGCTTCCTACCCAGTCTTCCAGGTTCATGTCTTTTTGTGATTCTTTGGCATAACACCACTAAGACTAAGGAAACTATCTATCTGGTCATGCTGTTTTACTTTCTTGTTTTTTTTTTTTCAAAAATAGAAAAAAATAGATTTCTTTAAACCATCAAGTTTGAATCCACTGTTTTTCTCCCCCTCTGTGATCCTTGTGCATTCCCCATGCTGAAGGCTCAGATTTTTAGCATGACCATTGACAAGCATCTGCAGCCTACAAGCACTTTGCTCTCAATAGTTCAATGACAACACTGCAAAAGGCAAATTGTTTATGACTTGAGAGTGGCAAGGATCCATGGGAGGAAGAAAAATGGAGAAAAAGGCACTCTAAGAAAAGCAACAAGTAACTGAAAAATCTAGGCCAAGCAGAAACCTATAGATTTCAGTAGACACTTGATAAAAATGTCTTTACAATGTCTACATGTCTTCACGAGAAAGCTCTATATCCCTGGCTTCTCTTATTTATTATTCCTAACAAATGTGGTTGCCAAAAAAGATTGCCTTTGGAAAGCATTATCCCGGGGCAGGGAAGACAATTCTGCTCTAATGCCTAGAGACGCACAGTGTTTGAGTTTTGCAGTCAAAAGTGTGGATTCTTGTTTATTTGACGATTTTTCTCTCTTGGACATTGTATTTAAACAAGTGTCTCCTTTTGGTCCAGTGTTTCTTCAAATTTATTTATAGAAGAACTTTTCCTTCCCCCTTCTAATCTGTTCTTCATATTTTGGTGAAAGGGATAATATATAAAATTTTACAAGGGTTTCTCTTTCTTTACATTTCCTACGTGTGGGTGTCTGGTGTTCTCATTAACCAAGCAATATCCATTCATAGACTTGCCCTGTCTTTAATTCATGCTAAAAAGCAGTGCAGTAGTGTGAAGAGTACATGTCTCTGGGTATCTTTGAGAAAGATTCTACACACACACACACACACACACACACACACACACACACACACACACACCAGCATTTTCCAGTTGGTTTCTTTCTGCTTCTATCTTTACTTTCAAATTTCCCCTTTCCATTCTTTTTTCCCTAAATGGTAAAATATAAGTTCATAGCATTATTGTTTTTTGGATTCTGCCCAAAACATACTTTTTATGTGGCAAGGTTTTCATAGAATCCAACTAAATTTTAGGCTTTTATACTAAGCACAAAGAGAGAGAGAGAGAGAGAGAGAGAGAGAGAGAGAGAGAGAGAGAGAGAGAGAGAGAGAGAGAGAGAGAGAGAGAGAGAGAGAGAGAGAGAGGGAGAGAGGGAGAGAGGGAGAGAGGGAGAGAGAGCTCACCAGTGAGTAGGCTGCACACAAAGAGTTTCTTATTACACATTACAATGAGCCCTCGAAATACTATATCCCTGCTGAGAGCACCTCCAATTTGGTCAAACTTTGGAAAGCTCAAATTAGAGTCTACAATCCCCTGAAAGTGATATAAACCAAAAGACTGGCTCAGTTTCTGTGATGTCATCAATACATTTAATTATGTGAGAGGAGAGTTTGGATGGGATACACTCACATATGCACACACACATGCACGTGCACACACGCACACATACACACACTGCACCCATACATTGGAAAATGCAATAGTTCAACCAAAGGTCAAGAAATTAATGACCATTTCAGAATTTTCACGTGAAGAAGTTTTGTGTATAAACTCTTTATGATGTCTTTATTGATAGGGTTATAATTATAATGATTATAACAACATAAAAATAGTAAACAGAAAATAATGTTGTTCCTCATTTTATTAAGATGGAGAAGGTCCCCTCAGACCAAGCTTTGAATAATTTTCATTTTTCTGAAGTATTGGTACCACTAGATTCTTCTAAAGAGTTCTCAGCCTGTTAGAAAGTCACTTACATATAGAAATCCATTTAAATTGACAGGCTGATGAACGACCTGCCCAGGTAATATAGATGACTATGGGTAAACGTATTGGGTGCAATGTATTTTAATGATGTCTAAGCAGTAAGATGTTGGTGCACCTAGTTGGGAAAGGTCTGTTGAAATGGAACCTGCTTGTTTTCTTCAAGCTCATTCTCTATAATTTATGAGCCTAAATGTGGCCTGCAAGTTTGTTTCCTATTGTTCATCCTACTTCAGGGTTGAGTTGGGACCTTGCTCCATTAGGCAGGCAAATGAATTGCCCTGCATTAAAGTGATTCCTGGAAGTAGTAAGTGGGTCTCCAGAATCAGTGAGAATCACTCATACCTCTGATCCCTCTCAACCCCATGTAACAGCTGGAATTTTGGCCCTCGGAACAGTCCTTGGCAAAGCAAAGAGTGTATAGGTCAGGTAGAAACTATGTAATGCAACACCTAACATATACCGTCACTTGTGTTCTGCTCCAGCCCAAAGTGTGTAATGGAAGCCATGAAGTCTTTAGGTATAGTATCCAGCTCATGGGAAAAGCAGAGGGAAAGAGGAATAAGCTAGACACACCCCAAGGAAGAAACCGGAAGTAGTGAGCCATTTCTCAGGATCTCCAGTCTGCTTTGTTCAACAGGTCGGTGGCATCTGAAGGGGATAGAGAGGTTTGGAAATTAAATGCAATAAGCAACAAATATTTATAGGGTAGTCTGGGCAAGAACCAGCAACGAACATTTCCAGCTCAGGTGGGGAAATTTAACTCTATTTAATTATTTATTTTTGAAGAAAGGAAATTTACTACAATAGAAAGATGAAGGTTGTTGAAAGGAAAAAGCAGACTGCAAAGAGGATAGATAGAATGATCTAGTATTGGCTTTAAAAATCCATTCCTCTCCCTATACACACAGGCACACATGTGTGTGTATGTGTGTGTGTGTGCATACAAATGTGGAGAGACATGTACTACTGCATTAAGCTATAGTGGTATAACAGTGTATTTCTCTTCTTCTGTGGGAACTCTAGAGTGCCCCCTTGGTGCCCCTGAGCTTGCAGGAGACAAAGCAGACTGGTGCTGATCCAAGTCCATCAGGGATGGAGCAGACATGAGAAGTTTAGGTAGCTGCCATGTCCTGGAACCAGAATCAAGCACCAGGATGATGGTCCACATTTAATCCTCCTGGCTCCACCAATAGCAGTGCCAGCCGCCATCTTTCCTTGAGTGCCTCCTGGGCTGTATAAACTCATTTTCCCCACAGAAACATATATTTTGGACCATATTTTGTAGACAACGTCCTTGAATGTCACACCCATTAAGGAATTTGCCCAAGGCCATGTCTAGTATTTTATATAATCAAGTTTTCAACCCTGACCCTCTCAGCTCTTAACTTCCGCTTATACCATGTCACTAGAGATAGTGGAAACAGTCAGTGCATTTCCCACTAATCCAAACAGGGCATCTTTGTCTCCTTAAGCTAAAATTCAGAGATTCTGAGCTCTTCACCAGGGCCAACCTTCTCACTGTCCAAATGAGCAGAAAAAGCCCCAGTCTGTGCAGCTAGTTAGGACTCAGGACTCCTAGCTCCCTGCATCCCCCCAACCCCGAAGCTCTCTACTGAAATACAGGTCTCCATTACCAGTTCATATAAGTTTGTTTCTCATCCTGGCTGCTGGAAAAATTTATTTTCCCAGTGTTAAAGGGAAAAAATGAAATGAGGTAGTTGAGATTGTGTCAGTGCTTCTGACTGGAGTGCTAGGCCCAGGCTTCAGGAAAAGCAATCTGAACAGAGCCTGCCCTTGGGGAACTTTCACATCAGCGCCCACTTGAAGCAAGGGAAGGTTACACAGGAGCTGGATCTCCAGCTACCACACTGGTTCTGGCTCCTCCTACTCTCAGGAAGGCCCCAGTGATTTCCCAGAAAATCATAGGCCTCCTTTGCCCACTGCTTCCCATCATTTCTGCCCCTACTCCATCTCCTTTAATCCAAAGAAATCCCGGAGGGCAGAGAGCTTAGCATTTAGGTCAGGACAATGGTTTGGGTTTTAATAGTCAGTTCACAAGTTTCCTTGATCACTGTCTGGTTTGGCTACGACTGCTCGCAACGTCAGGCCTTGCTCAGGCCTTTGTTCTGAGTCTGTGAAGTGGACTACGGCGAACAGCCTCCCAGCCAGTCTCTCTGCCTCCATCTTCCCTTGCATCCACCATTCCTCGCAGGATCCAGGATCCTCACCAGGAAATCTTCCCTCAGAATGGCTCAGTGGCTCCTCGTGTCCCAGCACAGAATGTAGCTTTGCTCTGCTCTGCCCTGCTCCAGCTCTGACTAGGAGGCCAGGCTCATTTCCTTAGGCTTACGGAGCCCACATGCCCTCTAACCTGGGACAGCCTAGTGTGACTATGATACTTTAGTCCTGTGATGGTGACTGACTCACCAAGTGAGTCTGTACTGACCACTAAGGTTAAGAGTGACATTAAGAATGTGGCTGCCAGTTCCCTGTGGCTGTTAGAACCATTGTCACCAACATTCCTAGTACCCTTCCCTCCATTAGCTTCACCGGGGACACCATGGGGCATGGAAGCCTCTAACCAGGGGGCTGCACCCTCCTCAGAACTCCTTGCAGCCTCACTCACAGCTGCGGTGACCCTTTCCTAGGATGAGCTCTTAGCTGGGCAGCTCCTCACACCTTCACGTGCATGGCACCTGCCTCGGGAAGGACCAAGCCACAGGCAGCCAGCAGAACCCTAGAGCAAGTGCTCCCTGAGCTCTTCCCATCCATGGCAGGAAGAAGGAATTATGTCATTCACTGAAATATGACTAGATTTCGCATAGTCAGGACACCGGAGGAAAGAAGCTCCTTCCAAGGCCACATTTCTTGGTTCTTCCTTTAGCATGTTGGGTGTTTTGCTACCATTACCCAGGAGCAGGTGACAAAGGTATGGCAAGTGTGTGGGTGAAAGTTTAAAGTGCAGAAGTCCCCTCCGATCACCTCAGTATATTCTTGCAGGTCTGAAAACCCTCTCTCCTTGTCCACTTGGACAGAGTTCCACGGTTTGGCAAAGGCAGAGCTTGACGAATACTCTGCTGCATTTTGCAAGTGAGAGAAATGCCCATGAGGGAGACTAACACATTTTTCAGGAGTTTCTCAACCCAGGTCTCCAGCCTCCCTTGCCAAGGTCCCGCGTCTCTAACCATGATTTTTATTAACACTTACATCCCAGCAAAACAAAAATAAAAATAAAACCCAAGTAGCTCTGGAGCTGCCCTGGCCACCAGCAGGTTCCCGCAGCCCATTTTGTCATGCTTTACCAATGACGTTACAGAAATCAGTGCTTGGTGAAAGTCCTTCTTTCAGACAGTTTACGTGGAAGAAAAAAAAGAAGAAGAAGGAAAACATAACCGGATCATTTTCAAAAATCACTTAGCATCAGCTGGAAGGTATTCGGTGAACTTTATTTTACAGCGTTTTGTGGCCAGTTACAAATTTGGGTCATGCCCTGCAATCAATCTCTGCCGGGAACTTTCACTGAGGCTATCAGGGGAATTAGAAATCAAATGTTCGAGGAGGCAGGATCAAGAATGCACAGATGAGCAGGGGAAATGTGGGGCTGGCTTTCTGGACGAGCGATGAAAGAGCAGCTGGATGGCTCTGATACAGCCGAGAACCAGGTCCTCCTCCAGCGTCACTCGGCATCAGACGCCAGTCCCTGATGATACAAACTCTCCTGACGTAAGCACTGAGACCGAATCATTTCTCTGTGATTGTTTTATTGGCTGCGAGGTACACGAAAGAATCGTTCCAACACAAAACCCCGGTGCGCCCGACAAACAGGAGGGAACAGCCAGGCCTCGGGAACATTCTCTGACTTGTCAGCAAGGGCACACCCTCCCTATCCCGGAGACAGCAAGTTGCTCTAGGAACAAGTGCAAGTCCCTCCAAAGTCTGGTGAGCGGAACAGACCCCCTTTAACCAACATCTTTCTGTGTAGAAAAATAAAACTAACTGGCTGTCATCTCCAAAAGCAAACAAGAGTAGGGAGTTGAGCAAATGCCTTTTTAAATTTTCTTTGGAGGACCACACACACAAAAAAAGATATTTCTATTCAGACTTCGTGGTGCACACGTTTATCCCAGCACTCTGGCAGGCTGAGGAAGAGGATCCTAAATTCGAGCCCACCCCAGGCAGTTTAGCAATGTAATAAGGCTTTGTCTAAAAATAAAAAGTAAAAAGGGCTAAAGACATAGTTCAGTGCAAAGGTTCAATCTCCAGCACCACACACAAAAATGTTTCTAGTTGACAGAATTGTAGAGCAACCAAAAGTGAACGCTTCATCAAACTGCCAAGGTTCCCACTGGGTATTTTTTAAAATTTTGTGGGAAAAATGAAACAAAATATCATAACAATAATAAGAAGGTAACAATAGCTAATACTCTGTATCAGTATCTTCAAAATATAGTAATTCAGAGTAGGAGACAGCACCAAAAAGATTCTTACAAAAAAGAAACAGATAAGAACACAAAACTTTTTCAACTAAGTTAACTTGTATAAAATGAAACTAACTAGTATCTATTAAAATAGTCTTAAAACAACGGAATATTTACCCTCTTATACTTGATCTTAGCCAAAAGGCCGAGAAGCAATATTTACCCTCTTAAACTACAAATCTCACAGATGAAATTTTCCCCTATGCGAATTCTTATTAATACTCCATGTTATAAGCTACCCCTCTGATTTTTCTTTCTAGAAAGGAGATTGAGCTGGAATACTAGGGGAAGCAATGATCTGGACTCCTGTCTTTGAACCTTTTGGTGTTGGTTAGATAACATGATAGTTTTTTTCCCCCAGCAGTTAGATATCCTTATTTTACAAATAAAGAAACTAAAGATGAGGGAAGTTAAGTGGTTTTTGAAGATCCTATAGCAAGATCCTCTATGATCCTAAATCACAGAGTTATGGTTCAAACTTATACCATAAGGTTCTCAGTACCACCCTCAGCACTGTCGCCTTCTGCAAATTTAAGAAAGGAGGGAGAGATCACAGCCACGCTTTGGAGGATGAATGAGAATTCCCATCCAGCACAGCATGCTGTGGAGCTTAAGGAAAACAGAGCCAAGGCCCAGCTAGGAGCCCCTCCAACAAAAGCTGGGTATGCCATTGGGCCCAGCAGGAAAAAGGTTAACGACAGGAACCAGAAGGTCGCAAGAGCAGAGGAAGGGAAGAAGGGCCAAAGGACCGTAGATGATGGGAAAGCCAAGAATTTCAAGGTGTCACCTCCCCACAGAAATGTCAGCTTCAAGAGAGAATCATTCCTGCTGTTGAGGACTCTTGACTGCTGGGAAGGCTGTCAGGGAAACCAGAAGAGAAGAGGACCAAGTCCAGGGCCCACTGCTGCCCACAGGGATGGTTGCTGCTATATCGACTGAGGGTATGTTGGATCCTCTGAGAAATAAACCCTGGAGAGAGGACTGGAGTGGGAGATTTACAGGAGCTGAGAAGGGACAGAAAGCTTCAGACTGCAGTGAAGCCTCCATCTGATAGTAACACAGTTCAAGAGAGCTGCGAGCACACTAAGGGCGACTCCTTGAACCAAGCATGTCTGTTGGAAGACATTATTCAGAGATGGGCCTGCGCTAGTTCCTATACTCAGTCATTATGGGATAGCAGGACAGAAGCTGGGCAGTCTACGGGAGATCAGGGAGCTGCATTCCCATGGCCCTCAGCACTGTCTGCCTCTCCTGGCTCCAAAACACCAAGTGCCAGGCTTCATGATGCATGTGCCACAGGCTCGCCATGAAGATTACATATGAAGGACCAGAGATTTAGCTTTCTGGTCCCTGCCTGGCAAGCACCAGGTCCCTGTTTCGATCCCTGGTAACCACATACAACAATACAGGACGTGGTGGCCACGCCCACTGACAATCAGTACCACATACCACAAATGTCGGGCTTGGTGTCTCACGCCTGTAATCCCAGCACTCGGGAGGCAAAGACAGGAGGATTGCTCAGTTCGAGGCTTTCCTGAGCTACATAGTGAGCTCGAGGTCAGTGCGGACTACAAAGCGAGACCCTGTCTCAACAAAACAAAACAAAACAAAAAGATTACATGTGAGAATGTGTGTCCATTCAGCACAGTGCTTCACACCCAAGACAGCCTCCGAGAAGGACAGCTGTCATTTATCAAACAATTTAGGAGAAACACCTTCATGGAGAGCTCCAATCACATCTCAGGTCCCTCCTGAGACAACTAACCATATTCTCGCAGGGAGGATTTCCGCACCGTCTAGAGACCACATTCCTGCCTCCCATCTCCCTCTGTTGCCACCAGCCTGGGGAGGGGGGGAAGCAGAGTCACATGATGCACCATAAATCCCATAAATCAGGATACAAAGCATCCTGTGACTGTCGAGTCCAGTTTCTGGAGAGGACAGAGAAGCTGGCCCACCTTTGCTTTGGCCTAAGTCAACCCACCGCATCCCTTTGAAATACAATTCTGCACCTAAATGTAAGTCCAACTTAGTCTATCTTTGGAGATAAAGACAAGCTTCTGAAGAAAAATGGTTTTGATTATGAAATGAAGGTTGACAACCAGTAAAGGTGAGTTGGGTCTTCAGCCTGAGGCCAACCATGTTGATGAGCAAAGTAAAGAAAATAGATTCCCCAGCTCGGCTGACCCTTTGGGTGATGCCTTTCTTGCCCTCCCTGGTGACCATTTCATTTAATTATTTTAAGGCCGGGATTTATGGACTATTTGCCAGACCTCACTTTGCCGGGGAAACCTCGGGTTTCAGACGTTTACAAGGGCTGACCCTGCCTCGTTAGGATTCCCTTTTTGGAAAATGCATTCAGTTCAGGGATTACAGCGTGGGATGGGGGGAGTGAGAAGCACTGAAAATCCCCTCCTAGAACACACTGGAAACCCATCGGAACAGCATCCCGGTGAGAGCAGCATCTGCTCACAGAGATCTTCTAAAACGAGAAGGTTCCATCACTGAAACGTGGCCCCATGGTTCAGCGAAGGTGAACACTGAGGGAAATCAGAGGCAAGCCTCCACGGAGGCTGTGCCCTGCCTTCCGGCCCCAACCAAGAAAAGGCCCAATTTTCTGGTATTTGAGAATGAGTAATATTTAAAGGTTTAAGGAAAATTAGTCAAATGTACCTTGATTATAAACACATGTACCCATTTCATTTGGCTATTTTTAAAATGTGGCTTTTAACCAGCTGCCATTAATAGCGAGTGAACCGCCTGTCTATTTTTCTCTCTTCTGGTAATGGACACAGCAGAAGGAGAGCAATATTTAGCCATTTTAGATCTCTTTCCAGAGCAGGAAGAATTATTGAATATAAATTGTGTCTTCCTATCTCGTGAAACAAATGAGACCTTCGAAATTAAATAAAAGGAAAATTAACAATCAGGATTAGGTAAAAAGCATTACATTTCCTTGGGGCTCGAGTTACAAAGATATGTTTTTGTAAAAGAAAGAAAGGTCAGTTACCACTATTAAACTTGTATATTGTTTTATACTAAGTCCTTTCGGTGGCCTCTCCAAGGGACCGTTTAGTTTGTATTACACTCTAATAAACTCCAGGTGTACAGGGACAAACGGAATAATCAGAACCCGATGGCCCAAACTAGTTAAAAATAATGTGGTACATTCCTGGTTCTCTGCATTTAATTTATTGTTAATCATTGTTATTACTTACATTTATTGGGTAGTTTTTCCAGATTTATTAGGCACTACATTTAACAGTGTTATCGCTTGTAACTGACCATCAGCAGAATCGAAAACATATTTTTGTAAAGTCTCTTACCCTAATTAGTAAGTTGTTTCCCTCTGAGACTAAACAGACCTCAAAATGAGTGTGTTATTTTCCCCTCAAATCAGAAACTCCGGGACAAAAACTCACTTTTGCCGAGAGCACCTGCTGAGTGATGAGAGAAGAGATGTCATTCCAGAGACCATGAGGGTCTTCCATTCAGAGCAAAAGAAGCAAAGACTATATTCTGCAGACCAGAGAAATCTCTTGTCTGATGAGACAGAGGTCTCCAGGCATGGCTTCTAGGGCGTCAAGTGTAGATGGGCTTCCTGCTGCCTGGAATTCTGTTGTCCAGAAGCTAATCTTTGAGTAAGCATGAGAAGTAACTAACATCCATACTCGGTTGTTAACGGGCTCTCACCCCTTACCAGTCAGAGCTACAACATGCAGCACTAAGAGTTACTTCTGGGGCTGGAGGGTTAGCTCAATGGTTCTGGCGCCTGCCTCCCAAGTGCAAGGTCCTGAGTTCGATCCCCGGTAACCACATATAATGCTGGGCATGGAGACATGCCCACCAACAATCAACACCGCATACCACAATGTCGGACGTGGTGGCTCGTGCCTGTAATCCCAGCACTCGGGAGGCAGAGACAGGAGGATTGCTGAGTTCTTGGCGGCTCGCCTGGGCACCATAATGAGCTCAGGGCCAGCCTGAACTACAAAGCGAGACCATGTCTCAAAAAAAAAAGAGTTACTTCTGACTGAGTTATGAATACCAAAGGCATCCTGTGCCTTTCCCTGGATCCTGTGGGGATGATGGAGTGGGAGGTGAGAGTATCATCGGTCTCTTGTCCTCATTCTTCTGAGAGACCCTGGACAAGTTGATGGCATCCTGTGAAACTTTGAGCCTCTGTAAATTGAGATACCATGGTGCTCAATTTGTTGCACGAGCGTCCCTAATTTTTCAGCTCTTGCTGAATCCATATCCTCTATCAGGTCATTTTGTAATTCCTCTCCCCACTGCCCAAAGAGCAGCTGCTCCTCAACCTTGCTTTGGCCAACAGAATACAGCAGAAGTGACAGTGTACAGATTCCAAGCCGAGGCTTCAGGAGGCTGGTGTTTCCACTTGCCCTCTAGCCCGGTGTCTAAAGGAACAGAATAGAGTCACTCTTGCCTCCCCAGCAAAGCCCAGCCTTGGTCAGCCAGCATCCAGCCCACCCCTTGATACATGAATGAGTTCTTGCAAGATAGCGATGTGGCTGACCCCAACTAGGAAGGCAACGGATACTTGTTTTGTGCCACTGGAGTTTCACGGTACTTTGTCATGTGGTGTGATTAGGATGATGCATAGCTGATACATTTGGGTGTTGCTAAATAATCTCTAAGGTTCATTCAAGCTGAAATTCCATCAGCTGCTTCGAAATTGATCCAGCATAGGGACCAATGTCTAGCCCTACTGTACATTCCATGAGACACTGAGAGGTGTCCTACTTTCAGTGGAGACTGATGATCATTGTCTCTCCCCAAATCACAGAGGTTGGGGTCTTCACAGGATATTTTCAAGAACAAATGGCATGTTCAATGTGGCATTGCTTTGAACCATTCAAAAAGTAGGCTCCACATGATTAGCAGATTTTTAGCCACATTAATGCTACCTCATCCTCTCAGGGAGTCTCATTAGGAAGCCCCCTAAGGTGCCGTTACTTAGAAGACAAGCAAAAAATTAAGTAAATGTTGTTTAAACACCTACTTAGGTCCATTATGAAGTATCCACATTAAATGCTCTAAATTAGCGTTTTCGTGTCAGAGCAGCCACTTTGGAAGGCTCTGAGGGTATTTCCTCACTAATTTTATATTTTTTGATCCAAATTGCTTTAACCCATGGTGTAGCTACATGGAACTAAAAGAAGATGTAGACAAATTGAAGGGACAGGGAAATGAAAGTGATGGGAAAGAAAAGAGAAGCTTGCCCATTCTTCTGTTCATTTACCACCTGAGAAGAGTTTACAATGGCACCTATATCTGGCCCAGGGCTCAGTGGCGATTGAAAGAAATACAAGCCCTGCCCTCCTAAGGGTTGGGGTACATGCTAGAGAGAAAGAAGACACAAAGCAATTTACTGTAGGACATTAGGATGTCTAATCATTAATTTAAATCATGATGACTAAAAGGAAAGGATCAAGCATTTATTCTGGCTTCCTAATATAATCTGTGCCACTGGGCAACTAAATAGAAGTCAAGGCAGCAGCTTTCCTTTGAGAAATATTCTAGCTAATAAGTAAGAGGAGGAAATAAATTAGGGCATCACCACCCTGCAGCCTTTACAACGAATGGATGACTCTAGAGGTTCAGCATAAAAAACTGGCAATATCAAAGAAGACAAATGCTCTGTGTGTCCGGCTGGAAGAAAACCCCACATCTCAATAAGTACCATTGCCAGAAAATAAAAGTCAAAGCTTAACACAATGAAACCTTTAGAAACACCTGTAGAGTTATTTTACAGGAGGCACAGAAGACAAAAGAACATGTGAAATGACACCAAAAGGATGCAATTAGCAAAGTCCATGTGGTGGGAAAGTCGACTAAAAAGTTTTGGCCCTGATCTGAGGAGTGATGTCAGTGTTGTACACCTTACAATAATTTAAGAAACTGCATATTCCATACAGTTTCCCATATCCGTACTACATTCCACAGGGGAAGGGTAAAAGCATTGACATACATGTTTATATATCATGATTTCCTAATTGGTATATATCATAATTTCCCTCATCCTGGAAGACAGTTAAGCAAGGAGGTGGATGCAGACCTTGCCACAGAAGGATGGTAGGAGCAAAGGCTCTGGGGTGGGATAGAGCGTTGCTGTTCACAGCACCTGCCAGAGACCCAGGGAATAAACACTTTGACCTTCCAGTAAGTGCTTGCGACAGTGTCAAAAAGAAGCAGGGTTTAGGTTTATTCTCCATGTGCATCCATTTTCTACTGTGTTTGTCACAATTTATCACAAATTTAGAGACCTTAAACTACACAAATATATTATATTAGAGATTTGTGTATTAGAAATCGGAAGCATTCTCATTAGGCAAACATTTAAGTGAGGTGAGGTTGTGTTTTTTCTGAAAGTGCTAAAGGAGAATCCATCTTCTGCCTTTCCCACCCTCTAAAGTCTTCTTGCAGTCTTTGTCGTTGAACCCTCTTTTCTTCCTATTTTCAAACCCAGGAAAAAGATGGCGGAGTCCTTCTCACATCCCATCTAGCCTCTGCCTCCCTCTTCTGCTTTTAGATTAAAGAGATTTTATTCAGCTCAACTCATAATCCAGGAAAATCTGCCCATTTTGAAGCCAGTTGATTAGCAAATTTAGTGGCAGACCCTTCTCCTTTTGCATGTAGCATCGTATGTTCACAGCTTGCAGGGACAAGGACTTGGACGTCTTGGGGGATAATTATTCTGCCTAGCACACTGAAATAACAATCACTAAGCAACTGTCCTGCCCCGGGTCTCTCTGGGTCCTGAGAACATGAACAAATAAGGTGCTTGTAATTACAGAGCTTCAAAGTTGGACTGGAAAACAATATAGAAAGAAGTAAACATGGATTTAAATAAAAGTTGAGGGAACAAAGAAAACAAACCCAGTTATGTCCTGTCTTCAGAAATACGACCAGTTAATTTTCTACTTCCTAACAACTGGCATTGAAGTCTAGTGTCTCCATTCACATCACCCACAGCATTACTCTGTTTCTACTTAGTCTTTTAATGTTTAAAATAAAGCAAAATGTTGTCATTTGGGGGAAAGGAAAAGTGCTATTATGCTTATCCCTGGAATTTAATTTAGTCTGATTTTTTGAAAGATTTAAAGCATTCCTAATATAAAATTTTTCTGCTTCTGGTTTCCACTGGAAATTTATTATTTTAGAACAGACTTTTAAACATGTCACCCTTTGCCAGCCTGCCTCAGGGTACAAGTACAAGGAAGGGTATATTGAAATAGAATTTTTCAAATAACTTGTAGCATCATTAAAACATCAAATTAAATGAACAGAAAACAAGCAGATTCTAGTTTCCTTCCATAATCAGATATTCTTCATTAAGGGCTCTGAAGTGGACTGTAATACCATCCATGCCAGCTGTAACTTCCCAGTTAAGTATTCATCGTCCTGGCCAACCATTAAAATTTAAAAATATGGTGTAGAAAAGGAGAGAAAACACCTCAGTCTCCACAGACAAAGCCCACCTTCCCATGTTTTTATAAGATCTCTGAAGGCGAAGATAGATCTTCAGTCTGAAGCCTGTAGCAGCCCCACATTAGCACAGTCAGCTAGCATCAGGATATTCTGGCCTCTTGAGAGAAAAATGCTTCCCACTTAGAGTCTGAGGTTTAAAGACTCATTGTTGCCCCAACGTCTCACTGGTCCTTTTGGCCGTTGGGGTGGGACAGTTCATCAGTGCCTGACAGTCTAGCATCTCTGACCCTCTCCCTCAACACCCCAATTGCATGTTGAAAAAAAAAAAATCTCCACACATTTCCAAATTCTCTCCCACCATCCCACTTTCAGCCAGAGGCCTTGCCCGCAGCAGCCGCCATGCTCATTTCTCCTGGCCCCGATCGCCCTCCCAACACGGACAGCCGAGCGTCGTCACGACAGACCCTCACGGTGGGGGAAGCGTGCCAGGCCGCCCCTGAGCAGAGGATGCACCCAGCTGCAGGCTGACACATGGAGCGACCCTGCAGAGGGGGTGACGTCCCATCCAGCGCCTGGAAAGGAGCCAAGGGGCCCCGCACTTGCGAGCAGAGGCAGGGCTGGCGGATTTGGGTTTAGATCTGGGCGTTGCTCCTGCCTTTCTGTGTGACCCTGAGCAGTTACTTTCTCTCTGTAGGCTTTGGTTTCTTCATTTAACATAAAGTAAGGGCCAGCAGATTTAGGCCAGCGGTGCTGAGCCTGCCTCGCAAGTGCAAGGTCCTGAGTTCAATCCCTGGTACTAAAAAGCAGAGTAAAGTAAAAATTCATGTTACTTCCTAGTAAAATGTGAAGACTAAATGAAACAATAGATGTGAAGCACTGAACTTATCAAACAAACACTAGAGGCTGTTATCATTATTGGTTTTATTGGCTACGTCCCGGGCAATTCCTTGCTGTTTATTCTACATGCTGTCAATGTTTTTTTTTTTTCCTTGTTCTTCCTTTAGTCCTTGAAAGGAAATAATTTCTAGGTCCTTACTGACTTTTTATAGTCTACTGAAAATTTGTTCCAGGCTGATGGTACATGAAATCAAAAGATCACGTGTCCCTGGCAGTCAACCGACGAATGGCAGCTGCACCTGAGACGTGTGATCTGCACCTGAGACCCCCACACGGCCCGCTGCACCTGTGCCAATGGCAACTCTCTGCCCTTTTGCTCAGGCCAGAGCCTGATTCTTCTTTCAACCCCATCTACCCACCCAGTGTTGAATCCAGCAGCAAGAGGATTGTGCTCCCCAAATGGACCATGAATCTGTCTACTTTTCCCCCATTTCACTGCCACCATCCTGGGCTAAACTTCTGTCATTGTGTAACCTAGAATTTTGCAGGGTCTTCTTTTCTCTTGACTGGTCTCCTCTTGCTTCCCTACAGTCTAATATCCAAGGCAATCAGAACAATCTTTTTAAAACCCTTCGTTCTTCTACATACTTTCCAGTGTACTCTGACATCACAGGCTCGATGTCATCTGGCTCCTGTCCACCGCTCTTCCCCTCGTCACCCACTTCCGTGGCCTCCAGTAACAGTTCTTCCACTTGCCCATCAGACAAACCCAGCTCTTTCCCACCTCCGAGCCCTCGCGCTTGTCCTCTCTGCCTGGAACCTTCAGCACCCACATCTCTGCATGTCCAGTTCCTTTAGAGCCCTTGGATCTCAGCTCAGATTTCACCTTCTCGAGCCTCCGGTTTGCTACCTTCTTCTCAGCACCCAGAAAAATGCCTGCCAGGTAAGAAGCACTCCACAGATGTTCGTGGAGAGCTGAGTGAATGAAGGAGACAAACACAGCTCTTTAGAGGATGACAACCACACTCTCAGTAAAGGATGACAAGGAGTTCAGCTAGTTTAGGAGAAGTCAGTCCACACCCTCAAAGCTCCCAGCCAACTGTGCCAGAGAAAAACAGTCAGCGGGACTCCGGGAGAACAATGAACTGAAAAGGGTCTTTCTTGGAGCAGGTGAGCATCCAGACTGAATGCCAGTGACAGCTTTTAGAGTTAACTTCACTGCACACAACAGCTAAAGAAAACACTGCAGCTCGCACTAAAAAGGCGATCTGCAGCTTGGGATGACATTTCAACAGTAATTGGGTTATTTTGTCCTTCCTGGAAATGCATGATCTGGTCCCAAATGGGACACTGCTCAATTAGCGGGGGTCCTGGTTGTTCTGAAATGTATAGAGGAAGTGGCTGAATTTTAGAGGAAGCTCATGACACAGTGGAATCTGGCTCTTGCTGCCCAAACTCACCCTAAGAACATCTGCTTACCCCAGAAATGCAATTCAGTGACATGCTCAGCCACTGGGAAGAAATTCCTTTCGCAATCAGAGTATTATCTCCCCCAGAGGGACTTCCTGGGATGTCTGTTTGAAATCTGAGTCTTTCTCAGTGAATATGCATAATTGGCATGCAGTCAATTTACTTCTCTTGATCTCAATCTTCGTAGATGGCATACATATACAGTTAATAACTGAGAGGACGGAACCATTAGAGCACTGGTAAAGGAAGAAGAGTAACAGGAGCATGCTTGCGGAGGACGGGCTGGAACTCAGAAGAATCCAAAGAGGAGGCAAGAGCAGAGTGAGGAGGTACTTGAGAGGCACCAAGCTGGACACCCTGGCTGGGATTGTTTTCCTGGCTTCTCCCTACGCCCAACGGGACCGTGAGCTCTCTAGGAACCAATACCTCATGCAGCCCTGTCTTTTCCAAACCAGGGACTAGCTCTGGGCCTAGTGAATGAATTAAAAATCTAAAGAATGGGTTCCTCAGGCCTGTAATTCCAGCACTTTGGGCAGCTCACTATGCTATCAAATCCTTCCTCCAAGTTCCCCCAAAGAGGGCATGGGAGGCAACCAAGGTGGCAGAGGATGAACCTCTCCCAACAGCCTCAAATTTGAGCCTCCCCCACACCAAGATCTTTGTTGGTATTTCTTTACCTACCTAGTGCGTAGATACGCAAATAAGAGCAGCCACAGGGGAACTACAATGCTTTCCATGGAGAGAGGGACAAGAGCATGGTGGAAGGAGAGAGAGGGAGAAGAGCTGGCTTGAGCTCCAGAGAGACCAACAGAGCAAAGAAGGAGACGAAGCATGTGCAAAACAGCATTTTTATGAAGATGTACTGTGGGCGGTGCCCTTAATTTACCTCCTCACTGTCCCTTAGGAAAGACTCATCTTCAAAGTTTTGCCTTTTGCAGTGTTCAGCTTCAAAAAAAAAAAAAAAAAAATGCTGCTCCTTTTGACTGTGCCTGACTAGCTTTAAGTGTAAGAAAACAAGATCCCGTTAGATTTGGGCCACACTTCCATCATACCTGGCCAGGGAGGAGGGAGCTGAGGTTTGTCCTCAGATAAGACCGGTGCAGGACATGGCCAAACAGGAAAACAGAGATAGAGTGGGCCGGTCATACTCAAGGCAGAGAGGAAGAGGAGCCTACAGTGGGCAGTGAGAAAACAACTGGTGCTGGGTAGGTCCAAACGGTTGTTTTTAGGAAGCATGTATTGGCTATATGTATGACCATCAAACCTATTCCCAGATCTTTTTTCTTCTATCTAAACGCTCTGAGCATGCTTATATCGACATGGAAAACTCCTGGAAGCCACCAGCATGCTGGACAGCAGGGCCTCTCCTCAGAACGTAATAGCTGAAATGCTGGGTGCCTTTGTGTTCTGTAGCACTGCAAAGTCTCCACATACATGATCTCACTGATTCTGACTGTAACCGAACAAAGGAAGCCAGTGGACTGTCCCCATTCAGTGACTGAAGAACAAGATCCAGAAAGAAATCAGTCTGAAGTGACCTGCCTCCTGGCCTGAGCAAACCTGATACAAAATCCCAGTTCCCTGGTGGCCCTTCCTGCCAACCAGTGACTCCGTTTCCAGATAGATGGAGCCAAGAGCATAGGTATTGGAAGTCAGGCCGTGTGCTTGACTGCAGCTGGAAGCTGACTCTGGTTCTGGATACGGATGGGTGCTGTTCCAAGCAGGCCTCAGCTACTTCTACCCATAGCCTTGGGGCTTGATTTCATCTAGTGTTTTAATCAGAAACCTCCTTCAGCTCTTTCTACTCCAGCTTTTGTGAGTGTCAAGGGTTGAAATCTAGACAGTCAGAGGGTTTCTTGTGAATTGTCAGCAGGGCCCTTTGGATCATTCTGTGAAAAGGCTCAAAATACCCCCAAATTCTTCAGGAAGGCAGGAGAATCAAAAGCCTAACAACTGGCCAACTGAGAAGTCCCGATGATAACTGCTAGGTCATATTTTTTCTATAAGCATTGTCACTTACTTGAAAGCCTGAGTCATTTCGCCAGTCTCAGGGGGGTGGATGAGTCACACTGATGAGAAGGATACTTTTTTTCTTTAACCTAGTTATCTAACCTTTGCATGAACACTCATTGGTCTGCCCTGCTCTTAAAATATCTGGATCAGTTGTATAAGATTCAGCGTCGTGATTATTTGTGCAAGGTCACTGCTGGCATTTACTGAACTTGAGTCTTTTATTACTCAGAATGAACACTCTGAAAAGTTCATCTCAAGTTAGAACGGCAAAAATAATTTTATGTCCTTCCACAGAGCTGGAAACTTAAACTCAATTAAGGAGGAATTGGGCTTTAGAGTAAGCACCAAAAATGACTGGCTTTGTTCCCCAATAACTAAGCAAAAAACTGGAGGAAAGGATGGAAAATAATGAATGAGATTTAACATTTTCTATCATTTCCAAAAGACAAAAAATTTAACAAGGGTTGTGCTTTCTTGAGTTTTAATTTCAATTGAAGATGCCTTTTGAAACTTGTTAAGCAAAGTCCCAAATTCTTTTTCTTTTCATCCAGCTCATACGCAAACTGAAAGAGGAAAAGGGAGACACTACTCGGGAAGTCTTCCACAGCTGAAGACATGACTTGTCTCCTCCATTACTTAAACACCAGGAGATTTGGCCACCCATGCTGGGTTCCCAGAGTTTCTCAGTAGTGTCCAAAATCCAGTAAGAGTAAGAGTACATGAAGCCTTTTAAAGTCAAATATCTTTCAGGACAAAATATGTGAAGATCCATAATAAATGCAATCATTCATTATGTACTGGAAACACATCCTAATATAAATTTTAAATTAAATATAGTGAAGAATTTGGATAATAAAAGCATAACTCAAATTTAAAGCTTTCCTATTTGGAAAGGAACACTTTGTTCACCTGATTTAAATTATCCAAATTAGTCAGACACATTGTCTCTTCCTACTTTTGCTGTAGTAACAGAGCGCCTCCAATTCTTAATAACCAATAATACTTACTTCTTGTTCAGAATCAGTAATGATTGTGATGTTTATGGTTCTTCTGAGCTAAGCTGGGCTTCACTGTGATTAGTTGGGCTTTGTGACTTGTCTTCTTATCTAGAGACCTAGGTTGAAAAAGTTTCTAGTCCTCACAGCAGAGAACAAATGCTTAAGATAACAAGTGAGGCAGGTAATGCTTTTCAAGGCCTCTACTCAGAACTGGCATGCTGCCTCCTTTTTTATATTCATTGACTAAAGCAATGGCCAAGACCAAAAGCAAAGAGACAGGTATGTATGATATAGAGACTGAAGGTGAGTAAACACAGTTGGGTGTCATCATGCAGTCCACCACAGTCTTCCATCTTCATCACAAATATTTGCTTTCCTCCTATCAGAAAAATATACTCATTTGCCTCTCCAAACACTGTAAAAGCTATTCCATCATCGTATCGGACTTAAAGCCAAGGACCTCATTATCTACATGAGACTTGTACATTTTTCCTCTTGCTTTTTAGACCTGTACACTACAAGATAAATCATTAACACCTCCTCCTCTTTTATACACACATCTGGACAAAATAGTTGCATCCACCACCTCCCACAAAAAGAGTAATGGTGAGAGACATACACAGCACTAATGGTTGTGATGATTTGTTTGATCTATCAACTTGACTGAGTCATGATACTCAGATATTTGTCAAATGTCATCCTAAATATTCCTCTGAAAGTGTTTTTGAAATGAGGTTAATACAATGGTCCCTCTATTCACAAACTTAATTCTTTCCACAATTCTGGTTGCAAACCAAACTGGACAAGAACCAAATCCTTTCCCCTGTAAGGTCAACACTGAACCTAGGTCAACCCTGAATTTGAGTTGGTTCTCATCTAGTTTAGTTCATAACCAGAATTGTGGAAAAGATTAAGTTCGTGAATCTAGATACCACTGTATTCAAGTGGATAGAGTTTAGGTAAGACAGATTATCCTTCACATTGTGGGGGAGTTTCATACAATCAGTTAAAGACCTTATAGCACACAAACTGGGCTCTTTTCACTGTTTCCCAGCCCTCATGACATGAGCAGCTTTCTGTACTCAATCTTTTCCACTATGTTATCAACCATGTCAGGACTGAACTTATGAAGTACAAGTCAAAATAAATCTCTCCTCTTTAAAGCTGTGAGTGTCAGGTATTTTGTCTCAGCAACAGGAAAAATGATTGGGACGTTTTAATACCAGAGAAGTAGGGCTGTTGCTGTGAAGCCATCTGACCATAAGGTTCAGAAGCCTTTGGAAAACTTCGTAGGAGATTCAGATCAAAGCAGTGAACTGATGGCAAAGGAAATTTTAAAGCAGCCCAATGTTGAAGCTGTGGCATAAGTATTTTTGAGGGGGTTAGCAAGGTTTATATTGAAAATCAGGAGCAAGTCCATTTTAAGTTTTCAGTTTGACCATAAAGAAACCTTCTATAACGCTGAAGCAGAAGAGAACTTGGTTAAGTAAAAGACTAGGCTTTAAAAGTAGCCAAGTACTTTGGATAGGACAATAAGAAATAGAGCTTGAGGGTATCACAGAAACCACCAAGTTCGTAACATTCACAGGTTTGAAGTTGCAAAAGTAAAAGAATTTACTTTGAGAAAAAAGGCCTGGGGTGTTAGTCTGGAGAAAGGCCACCTAAGAAATTTGTTTCCCAAGATTCTGGTCACAGTTCTCCGCTGTGCAGGTTGTAAGGGCATAGAGAATTCAAGAGTCATGGAGTCAAAGAGGTTTCCACCAAGATACCAGAAGAAAGTCCAGAAGGCTAAGCAGTATGATGCTGAGAAGGCAGTGCATGAAGCTGTGGGGGGAAGTCAAAAGTGTGGTGGAGACCCAGGGAAGTTGGAGTTGTCATGAACATGGAATGTCTGCCAAGGAAATCAGCCACCAATGAGCAAAGCCACTCTAAGAGAGAAGCCATGATAGCTACAACAGGTCACGCTGTGGAGCAGGGTTGCCTAAACTGTTTGGTGTTGGAATCTCACCATAACTTGCTGCAAGGGCTGGACACAGAGCTACAGCATTTAACGTTTGCCCTGTTTGGTTTTAGTCTTGCTTTTAGCCCCATTTCTTTCTATCCCCCTATTTCTTCTTTTTAGAACAGGAATGTTTACCCTGTGTCATTGTTTGCTGGCAGTGTTTAACTTTCTTATTTATTTTTACAGAAACTCACAACCAAAAGTTTGCCTAAAGCCTCATAGGAGACTTTGGACTTTTCGGCAATGCTGGACTATTCAACTTTGGCATCTGTGGAGACGGGCTCAAAGTACACTTTGGAGGCAAGAGACCGATGACATGGTTTATATTTAGATGCTCCCCCAAAAGCCTCATGCAACCATGGTGGGGGATTGAAGAGCTGCTGAACCACGGGAACACTATACCAAAATGGGATGTTAGGAGGTGGGGACTGGGTGGAGAAGGTGGGTCATCAAGGGCATGACCTGAGAGTGTGTATCTCCCTCCCAGGGTCCCTTCCCTCTCTACTTTCCAGCTGCTGTGACAGGATCAGCTTTCCTCTGCCCAGGCCCTTGTGCCATGCCACCAACCATGCCTAAAACTTCTGAAATGTGAGCTAAAATGTCTCCTCCTACCTCCAACAAAAACCCCAAAAAGTCAGTTTTCCTAAGCAAGGAGTACTGCTTCCACACAGGGCTTTGGGTTTGAACTCCTTCCTAGGTCTCCTGCCCACCTAGCTAATCTGTTAGTGTTGGTTTTTCCAGCCACCATAATCTTGTGATCCACTTTCTGTAAACAAATAAACATATTCTAACAATTAATCATGGTTTTCAGTTTGACTGGATTAAGAGACTCCTGGAGATATGATTGGATCATAGAGGTGCTACATTAGGTGTGTTCACAGCTGAGTGTGCTGTTAGAAGGTAGGGCCCAGGTGGATGTAGGTGTCTGGTATGTGCCTTTGGAAGGTATATTTTTCATCAGCAACCTTACTCTGTATACTGCTTCTCACCACCATGAAGTGAGAGCTTTGAGCCATCACACCCTTCTGCCACGATGTATCTGCCTTGGAGTGAGCCTATCACAGTCTGATATCTCTGAAACCATGAGCTTAATAAATCCTCCTTCAAGATGCAAGTCTTGGAGAGCTGGTCCCAGCAACAGCAAAACTGACAGATACACATATCCTGTTGGTTCTGTTTCTCTAGAGATCTCTAACTAATATGTGGCAGTTCTGAAATCTCCTCCAATCCCAGAGGGGTCCTTCTTGTGGATCACGCATATATTTTGCTGAGACCTGGTACACACACGCTCAGAATCTCTTCTCCATTCATTGTTATCCAGGGCTCCTGACCATATTGTCTAAGAAGCCTTTCCTTTTCCAGTATCCTACCTTGGAGACTATACCTATCTTTGAGGCTGACCAGGTGTCTCAGGCTGCTTCCTGCTCTAGAGACTCAAAAGTTGTTTCTGGGGCTGGAGGGTTAGCTCAGTGGTTCCAGCGCCTGCCTCACAAGTGCAAGTTCCTGTGTTCAATCCCCAGTAACCACATACAATGCTGGGCATGGAGACTCACACCCACCAGCCATCAATACCACATACCACAGTGCTGGGGGTGGTGGCTCACACCTGTAATCCCAACACTCGGGAGGCAGAGGCAGGAGGATTGCTGAGTTCAAGGCTTGCCTGGGCTACAGAGTGAGCTCAGGGCCAGCCTGAACTACAAAGTGAGACCCTGTCTCAAAAAAAAAAAAAAAAGTTGTTTCTATGGTGAACTAAGTCTTTTATACCACACTGGCAGCACTTGGGACCGTGTAGTGATATCAGAATCTGTTTAGGTTGATTGAGTTGTTTTTGTTGTCACTGTCAGTTTTTAATCAGTTTGACTCTAAGAAACTCTATGACCAATAGCAGCACCCACATAGTTTTCCAGGCTTGCTTCTTTGGATAGACTTCATTACAGATGTTCTAAACTGACCAGGCCCTAGTGGGACTATCTTAGGACTCCTGAACCGGAAATCCTTGTGTAAATGCAAATATTTAAAGTGGGGAATATACTTCAGAGATCCTCCCAAATATATAACGACTAAATTTGCACTATGTTTTTGGTTCCAGGGCTATGTCTTCATTAAAAACATATATCGCTGACTGGAGATTTGTCCTTTAGTCTCATAAGTCCAAGAATTTCTAGATTTCTTCTTGCCCATTTTGCCCCCAGAGGCAAGAAGGGCATTGTCAGAGAAGCTTTCCAGGGAAGTTGAGTCCTAAAGAACAGGCAGAGAAGGTGACTGGAAGTTGGCATCGCCTCAGGGACTGCTAGAGACAAAAAACGTCCTAGGATGTGAGTGAGCTGGCTGGGAACAAAATGGCTGAAGTTGGGCGCCTTCAGATAAGGGCCATGAGGGGGGGCCGGGGCTGGAAGTTTGCAGGGGATCACAGGATCATGGGGCGCTTTGCATGTCACCTGTGAGAGTGGGAGCTTCATCCAGAGGTCACCTGAAGCTTAGTTTTAGCAGATATGTGGCACCTTCAGACTCAACACACACTGCCTGCTTTCTGGTGTGTGGTTTTGTTTTGCCACAGTACATGTGCATAAGGCAAAAATGTGTCTCATCACAGCTCTACAGAGCCTTAAAATTCTGTTCTGAAGCCTTTAAAATATGGTTTGAAGGTGCTTGGAAAAGCCAATCCGCTGTCACAGACAGCCAAAAAGGACAACTTTTCATGCAAGGCAAACTACAAAAGCCTCCTCTTCCTTAAGCATATCTCCACCCACATACACAGGCAGCTGCTCAACACCACACAAGATCAGAAACCTTGACACACCGTCTCTGACCACCACTTTCTAGCGCTGACTGGGGGCGCCAGTAATGTGTGGCTTCTAATTCAGCCTGGATATTAGAAGCTGTATGAAGTAGTAGAATTCTCTGCTATCTTTTGCCATTTCATGCCTTCATGTCTGGGGAAGAAGCTTGCTATTCACTCCCACCCTGGTCTCTGCACAAAGAGCTGTCTGCCTGATGGTATCCCAGCACCCAACCAGGCACAGGGTTGAAGCCACAAAGCCCTGGGCTCTGGTCTCAGTTCTGCGTCTCCTGCTGGGCTTCCCAAGGAGACTCACTTAAACCAACCCTAAGGAAATGGGGATAGATGCCATATGCTCTGAGGGCGGAAATCCACATTCTGCTTCCTTCATCGTGTTTCCAGTGACATCCATTCTAAGATCTTGAGCGTGGAACCACTGAAGATCATGGAGAAGGTAAACACTTGCCTTCACTCCTCCAACCCCCAGGTTCTGCTTCATATTTCTTAAACAGGATCTCCTGATATGTGAGGTCTCTGCCCGAAGGAAGAGTGTGGAAGCACCTGAATGCCAGTGTGACTGGAAAAGTAGACTTGACTGGCAGGAACCTCAGACAGAGAATCGTACAACCATGCAGAGAAGCCCATAAAGAACATTTAGGAACAGTCTTTGTACAGATGCAATTATATGTGTGTATGGACACTAATGGGGAAAAATACATCTGTCACAGACAATAAACTTCTTAGCATAAAAAGATGAAAGCAGTATAAGTTTGTAAAGTACTAATTGGAAGATTTGTTGCTCATGTTTGCAGCAGTTGGCTGCTGCTTAGCACTGAACATAATGGAGTTACTGTTGTAACAAATAATAATAACAAATTTCTCTTCTTTTACCGTGGACATCAGCAAATGTTACAAGAGTTGACCTTTTTTTTTTTTTTTTTTTTTGAGACAGAGTCTTACTTTGTAGTTCAGGCTGGCGCTGAGCTCACTATGTAGCCCAGGCAAGCCTTGAACTCAGCAATCTTCCTGTCTCTGCCTCCCGAGTGCTGGGATTACAGGCCTGAGCCACCACACCCAGCTAAGAGTTGACCTTCGATGGTTTAACAATAGCAGTACTGCAAAATGGAATTCAAGCGGCCCTAGTTGTGAAATTAAAGGTTATTTCACACTCGCTTTGCCAAGATGTTGTCTTTCAGGAGAGGAAGATGTAAAAACATAACTACTAATTCAATTTGATTTTATTAATAAATAAAGAATATTTCCTGGAAGTTTTTCCTTACTTTTATAAAGTAAGAGAGACTTCTATCATCAGTATATTTCACTTTCCTCATCCCTTCTTTTTTTTTTTTTGAGACAGGGTCTCGCTTTGTAGTTCAGGCTGGCTCTGAGCTCACTATGTAGCCCAGGCAAACCTTGAACTCAGCAATCCTCCTGTCTCTGCCTCCTGAGTGCTGGGATGACAGGAGTGAGCCACCACGCCTGGCACTGTGGTATGTGGTATTGATTGCTGGTGGGCGTGAGTCACCACGCCCAGCATTGTATGTGGTTACCGGGATCGAACTCAGGACCTTGCGCTTGTGAGGCAGGCACCGGAACCACTGAGCTAACCCTCCGGCCCCCCTCATCCCTTCTTTTTAATGCATCAAGTAAAAAATTAGTCTGGTCATCACCACATGCAGGAAGTAAAGCTTTCATTAGGATCACTGAGCTGTCTTTAATTCCCTGTCATTACTACCCGCCACCCGAGTCCGCCAAAAAGAAGAGAAAGCAAAAGCCGGTCAGGACAGCATCAAAGGTTCTGCCTAGAAGAATCCAAGGGACCAGAGTGCTGAGTGAGGCTGAGTGGCAGATGTCAGTGATTTAGTCACTGTCTTAACTTCCTATTTTAAAACACAACTTCATGGATGACCTGGGGAGAGGAAAGCCAAAATGAAAACAGTCAGTAACAAAGAACCTGCTGCAAGTTTTTAAAATACACATTCATGATTGGAAGTAAGAAACTTACAGCTTGACCGTTAAGAAGGAGAGTTTAGGGACAGTTGATACTATCAGCCTGGGGGCCAGAGCAGGGAGGGATCTGGCCCCATGTTTTTCTCATCAGTCAGGTTTGCTGGAATGTGAAATGATGGAAGAAGCACAGATGGAATATTTAGAGATTAATTCCATGTCTGTGAGAAGAGACCCCAGTGACGATGAAAAGACAAAGGTTCAAGTCCTACAACTTCTACCTATAAAACATGCGACTGTTGTTCTGAGTATCAGGAAACAAACCTATTAACAAGCATGTAGCTAGAAAGTAAGCAGGTAACAAGACAACCTGTGACTACTATGAGGCTATCCAGAGTTAACTGCACCTCCACACCCCTTATAAAAGTATGTCAGCCCATGAAAATAGAACCTCAAGGAGCCTATCCCCTCCACAGGACTCTGCAAAGAGCAAACATAACCTGCCAGGATGAGTTAAAACATGTCCACACATTCTTTGACATGCTCCCAATGGAAAAGTAGGATCTAATAATCTTCCCTGTCAAATATAGGTTGACCCATGACTTCCTTTTTGTGACAAGAATATGGCAGAAGTGATATGGTTTGTCTTCAAAGGCTGGTCCTAACAGGGGATCCATTCCTGCCTGGTTCTCTGTTCGATGCTTGTTTGAGGTACATAACTAATGTGTTATGAGGAAGTCTGGGCCACAAGGAGGTGGTCCAGCAACAATTCTGGGTGATAACATGTTGCTGCATAGTCTACAGAGAATTTGACAAAGCTACCAGGGAACCCTCCACCAGCTACCCAGTAGGGAAGTCCACAGTTAACAGCAACAATGTGCAGGTGTTCATGCTCCTGCTGTGTATCACTGACTGCACAGCCAATGGGAAACAGTGGACTTTAGCACAGTCATGGGGGATTTTAGAACACATCACCTTCTGGTGGTAAATCCATTCAACCCAGTGGGAGCAAGCACAAGCCTACTCTCAGAACCATGGGCCACTTGAAAGCTGGGAACTGGAAATAACTGGTACATGTGATACACTGTAGCTGTGGGGTGGAAGAGGGAGCACCCAATGCCATTTTGAGATGGGATGTAAAAACCTCTCTGCTCCTAGAATTATTCCCAGGACCTCTATGGATTTCTATATCCCATTTGTCTAGATCTTCTTATGTCCCATTTGTCTAGATCATGGTGTGATTCAGAGAGGTAGCGCCCTGTGCAAGGCTGGGTTGTATGTGATTCTTTATCAGAGTTCCCATTCTGAGACTGACCACAGCAGCAGTGAGATCATTTTAATCTGAGACCCAAAGGAGGAAGCATGAGAAGATAAGGGTAGGGACAGGAAAGCCAAACGTCAGTGATGACTTGCGAGGACCCGAAGCTGCACCTGGAGAACCCAAGGTCCACGAGGCCAGGACAGTCAGAGCCAGCACAGATCCGCCTTGGGGATGAGCGGAAGGGGCCAGCACAACGTGGGGAGCCATCGTGGGTGATCTCTGCTTACCCTACGTGGGAGTAGACGAGTGGGCTCATCTGGGAAGCTTCATTAGAGTTAGGGAAGCAACTTTTCAAGATCAGGAGTAGAATAGGCCACCATGGGAACTAGTGACCCTTAAATGTGAAGTACATAATTGATCAAAGGAAAAAATCCATGGACTTTTAGAATAATACGTAATACCTGGATCATTTGTCAATTTTAATTGTGCAAACATCTATTTATTGCACACCTCTCTGAACACAAATACACACACACACACACACCCCAAAGGAAATACTGATAAATCCAGAATCCCTATATTGATAATTTGCAATCTAGTCTTCAGGAAATAAAGTAATCTAGATCTACATTCTACGTTTTGTGGTGAAATTTGTACCACATGGCCTGAGATGCCTCCTTTTTTAATTTGGTTGCCAAAAAAGTCAGAACCAAACTGAAAGCTTTTAATAACAACTACATATGTTCTTACAGTCTGATTTTTAAAACTCTATGCCTTTATTTCCTTCTCTGCCACTCATTCTCAGCCCATCCTCCCTGTTCCACTTTGCACATGCCTTAGTCCACGTGTCTTCTTTTTTTATTCTTATTTCTCTTTTACTGATGATTTTAGTTCAAATACATAATTTGTGGTGTGTACTTCCTCTAGAAATCTTGAGTTTATTCTGAGCTGACAGCATTAGCCGTGTAACAGGAAGACTTAAAGTTTATCAACTGTTACTATCTCCCAAGTGCTATTTTACCACCGTCATAAACAGCGTAGAGACAAGTATGCTCATCCCCATCTCACAGATGAGCCGCTCGTGTGGGGTCCCAGGGGCGGAAAGTCACATTGGACTGTGGACAGTCTGTCCCTTGAGCTCTTGCTGCTCTTTCTTGGCCTTGCTAGATTAGACCAGGGGCCGGACTGACAGACACAGGCAAATGCAGAAGTCCACAAGTGTATTTGCCCATATGAACATGTGCTCATGCACACACACACACACGCACACACACACACCTTCCTGCTGTTTCTCCAGCCTAGAAAATAAGCAGAGATGGAATGTGGATGGAGTGAGAAGCACGACTGCAGACGCACCCCCGAGAGCTGTTTGCAAAGGCCAGGCGGGAGGAGAAGCTGTGGCCCCTCGACCCCAGGGGCTGCTCTCTGCTCTGCAGCATAGCTCTCCGCGCCGCACACACCACGCCGACATTACTGTGCGGCGGAGAATACCCTGACTTGGTGCCCTTCGCAGCCCTGTGGCTAAGAGAGCAGCTGACTCTTCGCCTCTGCGAGGAAAGAGCCTGAGCAGGAAACCGTGTGCATCGATCGTGTTGTGCTAGCGCAGACTTGAAAGTCAATATCTGCTTGACATGCTGCAAAGTGTCCTCAAACACGCTGGGAGTCTGCTTCCTGGGAAAATGTGTTTTCCTTTTCTTGTAGATGATGAAGCAGAGGAAGAAAAACAAATAGAGTGTTCCTAGTGATATGTGAAGATTTTCATTTATTTACAAGTAGTACTTGGAACTGTTTTACCAGAATTCTAGAGTATTCCCATGCAGACAGGGACTAAGATTTGAGCATATCTTCTATGTACCTGGTACCATGCTAAAACAGGGAGTACTTGATTTAATGTCCATGATCTACTGGGGGTACACTTGTTTTCTTCCTGTGTTTGGGTAGGGGTGGTGGGATTCTGAGTATCAAGTACCACTTCTGGCCTTCATCCTCTCCTTGTACCCTCCTAGAGCGGAAGAATGATTTCACTGATCAGAATTTGATGAGAAGGACAATTTGTGTGGCTCCTTCTTCTTCACCTCTTTGAGATTTTCCCTCATTCAGAAAGTCCCCAGGTAGCTCTGTCCTCCTGCCCCATGAGATTAAGAGTGACAGATTCTGCTCCCTCTGGGAACACCAAGTGGAGATGTGCTATGGATTTGAGGCTTGCTCACATCTCAGAGAGGAAACCTGTCCCTATCTGAGTTCTACCATTTGACAGCCCACTGTTGCTGGTTGGCCTTGACCCTAACCCACATCCTTCACTCTGGCCTATGAAGGTCATTTCCCTCTGCCTGACTCTACTGCTCAACTAAGGTCAACCTTGGTGAGGGAATGTGAATTTGATGTGTTTAGACACCTGCAAACCCCAACACATTCCTGTAAGATAGATCTAAATATTTGAGAGAAATTGAGTCACGTGTTCAAAGAAACATATGGTAAAACTGAGCATCTATTCACAGACAGTCTGGTTCCAGATCCTGTGTCTTAAACCCCTAATCTTTCTTTTTCTTTTTTTTTTTTTTTTTTT
>PVIC010014858.1:0-35976 GCA_004025085.1 Thryonomys swinderianus
CTCACTTTAGAGAAGCTACCAAAAATGATCTTATTTCTTTCCCTCTATTCCTTCTGATTAAAGGAAGTCTAATGGTCTTTTTATTCCTCACATTTATTAACCATCATTTTATATTTTTTAAAATGAAAGAATTTTCCATAGAAAACACATTCCCTATTGTCTTCAAATATTCATTCACATACAAAGTGTTCATGCAGCTCATAGGATATAAATACTTTTTGTCTCATACATGCATCCACTTCTTCATTTCTGTATTAGTTAAGAAATCTTACTCTTCTCCTTTTGACTCTCACTATGGATCTGTCCTTTGTATTTCTCCTCTTCTCGGTATTACAGCTATAGTCAGCCGCCTCCAAAGCGGACTCCGTGGCAGACGGGCATCACGGAAGAGAAACAGTCCATAGTCAGGCAGGCAGAAAGCGGCAATAGTGAGTGTCCCTCTCCATTTTATCCCCTCCTGGCTGCAAGCCTCCTGGCTGGTAACACCTGGAGTGGGGATCCCCATCCTCCACCCCCGAGAGCCATGCTAAATCAGTTCGTGGGTATCATACACCTTTAATCCATAGCTGCACACCCTAGATCTAGCCATTTACCCAAAGCCCCCAACTATGATTGTGTGAGCCTTTAGGAGGCCATCCATATACAGGCCATACACCGTGTTTTCTCTGGGAAGATCATTCTTTCCAAATCTAAGTCTGCTTGTGGCCCACCCTTTTGGCAAACATACAGCTTCAGGACTTTTAGCTTCACTGAGTCCTGCAAGCACAGTCTGCCTCCAAACCTCTCTCTCCTCTCCTCTCGCCTCTCCATTCTGTTGTTCATAATCACTGACAATACCAAGCCACAATAAGACATAGACTAATGGAAAAGGACTGGAGGGTAGAAAAGACATAAGGAAGGGGAGCCGAAGGGGACATAAAAAGAATCAAGATGTGAAATAAATAGGTCTCAGATGTGTAAATATCGTACCTGCCCTCTGGTGTGAGAAAATGAAGATGTGAATGAGTTCTAGGATGTAGGATGGATATTGTGAAATAGAAAATATTCAAAGGGAAGTGTGGTGGAGGGGTGAGTAATGAAGGGTAAAGAAAAAATGTGATGGTAATAAAAAAGGGGAAACAAAACTTATGTATTTAGGGGGTGGGAGGTTATGGGGTGGGTAGGGGAATGGGAAAAATGAGAATTAAATCGAGTCATATACTGGTACAAATTCCCAATATTGAGTGTCAACATGGTGTGTACATACAACATGCTGATATAAAAATAAACTAAAAAAAAAGGAATCAAGATGTGAGCTTTATATGAACCAGTTTCCCATTATGAAGGTATTGATTATGTATTATATATATATTTAGTAATGAAAAAATTCAAAAAGAAAAACCACATATAAATAGTCAACTAGGCCACATGTTGGTAAACTAGATACTCTAAATCAAATTTGTGATCCAGCCTACTGTTGTCATTAAATTTTATTGAAACACACACACACACACACTTCACATGTTCACTACTCTTCTCCAGTTCTCTAAGCCTTTATGCAAATAGGCCTGTCTGCCGAAATCCTCAAAACTCTGAAGTCCTCAGAATCCACCTTTACTCTGGAAACTTCCTTGAATATAATTTGCTGTGCTTCCTCTTCTGACATTGAAGTGCAAGGTTGGCCTTCTTGCTTCTCCACTGTGGCTATTCACTTAGACATCCTGGCTTCTTAATCAAAGAAAGGACCATACCTTTAAACTCCTCTTTCCAATGTAATCAGTAAGGTGGTGTGTCTCCCCTCCTCCATGCAGGGACTGGGATTTTGTGCATGGGCTCAAGTGTCATTTGCCTAGGAGACTGAACAGGCCCTACCTGGCCTCTTACTATCTTTTGAATGTGATCATAAATTATTGGTCTGCTCACTGGTAAATTTAAATAACTATAAATCAAATTTAAGGACAAAAGTTTATGTACTCTAAACTGTATTCAGTGGTGTTCGTGTGAGTTCTCTCCATGGTATTTTTAGTCTTTTTCTTCCTAGACAACGAGAATTTTTTTTGCTTCATTTTGATTTATTTTAGGTTTATTTTTATGTTGAGGTTTTGTTTTGTTTTTCTGGGAATTTTTTGGTTGGTTTGTTTTCATAGAATTTTTTCTTTTTAAAAAAAGCTCTCTCTCAGTTCTACGATAACTATAAACAAATCAATGGTAGGATGAACTCTTTACAGCCTGCTTTGGCCATAATCCATATTATGGTCCCCTAAAGATGAGGCAGAAAGGCTTTTAATATTTTCACTAAAAAAGAATAGAAGCTATTTTTAAAATACTTCCTATTATTATTTATTTATTTTTATTTATTTTTTTTTTTGAGACAGGGTCTCACTTTGTAGTTCAGGCTGGTCCTGAGCTCACTATGCAGCTCAAGCAAGCCTCAAGCTCAGTAATCCTCCTGCCTCTGTCTCCCAAGTGCTGGGATTACAGGTTTGAGCCACCAAACCCTGCGTTGTGGTATGCAGTTTTAATTGCCATTGCCGGTGGGCGTGAGTCATCATACCCAGTATTGTTGTATATGGTTACTGGGGATTGAACCAGGAACTTTGACTCAACCAGGGACCTTGTGCCTACTAGGCAGGTGCTGGAACCACTGAGCTAAATCTCTGGCCCCAATATCTCCTATTACTACAAAAAATGAAAAAATAATTGCAGCAGCCAAAAGATAGGCCTTATATTTTTCACTTTTCTGGCACTGACACACAATACACGACATTCACCACTTTAAGAGAAGTTTAATTTGACTCGTGATTTCGGGAAATTAAGTCCATGCTCAGTTGGCTTTATGACAGATAGGTCATGGTGAAGTGAACAGAGAAACAAAGATGCACAAATACATCTTTCATGTGCTTTGTTCAATCACAATCTCCACTAATAAAACTCTGAAATGCTATAATCTCTCCCCCAAACCTCAACAGTCTCAGCATTGTTAGAGTCCATGTCAGTGTCTCCTCTGAGACTCCAAGTACACTCTTCACTATAAATTCCTATACTAATAAAATACAAGTAATATAATCACGAATATAATCATAATGGTTCTGAGCCAACAATCCCATTCCCAAATGGCAGAACAGGAGAACAGAAAAAGAAAGGACCAAAACAAAGCTGAAACTCAGCAGGGCAAACACAAAGTCCTACAATCCCACGGGGCACATGGTGATAACATGTAAGTTCCACGGGGCCCGGAAGCCCAACCCCTATGGCCTTGTTGCTTACCATCTATATGGCCTCTCTCATGGGTTTGCCCTTTGCCACTTGTGTCCACTCAGCAGATGTTCTATGTTCATGGCATCCCCAGCTTTCTGGAATCTCTGTGGCACCATCAGCTTTATTTTCACGGCTTCATACACTATCTGCTCAGGGGCTTCTTAGCCTGCTAGGCCCTCCTCTGACATAGAGGTGGAAGTCTTCACTACCCCACACTTCTGCATTTTGCATGTCTAAAAATCCACGTGAATAATGCCAGGCCTCCTGTCAGTGGAAACACTAGCTGGGTCCCTTGCCCCATCTAAGTGCCTGGATGGAATCCCTCAGGGATATATCCTTAGTCAGACCTGAGTGATCAGGGAACCCAAGAGTCTTTTCTCAAAGCAGTCTTTTAAAGGAATTTTTCAAAACATTTCACAATTTGGAGCCCACGATGGGTGTGGTCTAGCCAATTCCTTAGACACTTTCTTATAGCAGTGCTCTATAAAATATGTGCCTTTCTCTCTGGGCAAATTATGAAGAAGATATAAAAATCCTTAATTCATGCTGTCAAGGTAATTTTTCTCTTGTTCTGATGTGAAATACTTATTTTCTAAGGGGAGGGGTTTCTACTCTTTTCACTGTGGATCTATCAAAGAGCAGCCACTGGTACCCACACACTGGCTCAATGTAGGGTTGCCTTGAAATTTTCCTTACCAGATTAATCATTCCACTGCCCTTAATCTCAGCCCCCACAAAGTCTGGGGACATGGGCACAATTTAAATGTTTTCTTTTTGCTAGAATATAACATGTATAGCCTCTAGTCTACCTCCTAGCTGAAATTTCCCGAGCCTGGCATTTACTATCTATATTCCTATCAGTATTCTGATTTCTGAGTTCCAAGCAGAATCTCACATCAACCTCTGCTTATAGCACCACAGGGATTCTCTGTGTTATGTCCCTAATCCTCCCCAAACTCCTCGTACAACCCTAAAAGCCTCTGATCAGGTACGGTAAAAGCAATGACCCCACTGTGTAGGACCCATTTTCTTTATTAGTCATTATCTGATCACTGAGACAAAGTACTTCACATAACTTAAAGGAGAGGTTTAATTTGGCTCATAGTTTCAGGAATTCAGTCCACAGTTGACAGGGTCTAAGGCAGGAACACCATGGTGGAAAAACATGATGGGGCACAAATGCTTAATTCATGGTAGCTTCGAACAGGAGCAGGGGGACTGTAACAGAGAGGAACGGGGAGGGAACAGACATAGACTCCAAGATTATGCCTCCATTACTACCGAGACACATCTACAGGTATGTTTTCCTTAACTAATGGCAGCTCCCAAGTCAATCAAATTGACAATCCACCTTCAATAACAAAAGCCTGGAGTATTAGCTCAATGTTTATAATAAAGTTTACATAAAAACTAATTTGGACAATTAGAATAACTAATGTTGATGAGCCTAAGATCTGACTTGTAAATGTTAGATTTAAGAGACATTAGTAATCATCTCTCTACTAAACCCTGAAAGTTGAGAAACTAAAATCTTCAGTATAAGTGACACATTTTATTAAGTATGGGTAAAGGTTGATCAATCCAAATCAATGTAAATACCTTTGAAACTTTTTTAAAGAAAGATACACCATCATTTATAGAGGAAAGCTCAGCTCAGATCTAAATAACAACTGCTATAGAAACTTCAAAATTTTAAAAAAATAGAAACTAGCATTTTGGGTTATAAAATGGGCTACATTAGCCATAACTACAGATTGAAAGGAAATAGGCAAAATGAGGCAGGTAGAAAAACTGAACAAATAGAAGTTAGTAAGCAATTTAAGTTATCTACATTGTTTTAAATTTCTCCTCTGAAAAAGCCATGGACTCACTTATTACTGGTCAGTGAATCCACAGGAATAAAAATACATCAAATTTTATACTTCATCATGGAGTGAAACAGACACATAAATCATGTGCTTTGAACTAACACTCATGATCAAATGACTAAAGGCAATTCTGACTAGAAAGGCAAAGTCAAAAAAGTTCATTGGAAATTTTGCATGATTACAAATGGAAACTATAATAAAATGCAAATATTCTGGCTAAAAGGAATAAAAGACATAGTTTAAAAGGTTAAAAAAAATACCATAAGGAAATCCCAAGAAACTGAAAAACATATTTTTGAAAGCCTATGGGAAATATATTCTAACAGATCTGAAGGGTCAGGTGCTTGAAATAAAATCCCTCATGGTTAATGGCAAAGTCAAAGTGTCACAGACAAATAAAGGTATCACAAAGGAAAAAAAGAAAGAAAAAAAAAAAGACCATTCAACTGGGAAGAATTACAAAGCCCAGAGGTAAAAATAAGTTACAAGGCCAAAAGAATATTTGAAAATACTTCACAAAAAGCTCCAAAATAAATGCCAAAAAGTTTTTCAATACATTAAGGAGAAACAGCAAGTGACAGAAACTTTATAACATTTGAAAAAGTAGAAACAACAAACATTATTCAGGACAAGGACATTTAACAAATTATTTAGACTAATTTTTGTGAAGGAAATTATTGAAAAATCCCAAATTTTTCACTAAAAGCACAAAAGCAGGTAGCAAATATTACTTCAATTAAATGAGGATCCCTGAATTTAACTTATGAATTAGACAAAATTATCTGCCTGGAACAGAAAACCTTCACTTCACTTGCTCTTCAGGTGCAAGTAGTCAACCTGCATGACACAGTGTACATCTGGTGTCTGTCAGTGGCTGCCATGTTTCAGAACTAATGCTCTTTTGGTGGGCCTCAGCTAGTGAGGGACACTAGATAGGTCATGAAATGAAAGCCATTGAGTCCCATTCCATTGTCAAGAAAACTGGGGGAATATTGTCACTGATACTTAGTGCATAACCAAATACAAACCATCTGGAAACTGCACAAAGGAAAAGGATGTCTCTCTCACCTCCTAGCATTTCCGGTGGAGATAAATCCCATGGCAGAGGAGAATCAAATAACATAACTCAGATTCTCAAAATTTCTTTTCCATCTTTTATTCACAGATGCCCAAATGCCTAGTTCCCTCTCTAAAATGGCTCTTATTTTCCCTGCTCTTCAACCCTGGATGATAGCCTTGATGTTTCTTCCCTCACATACATCCAGTCAAGTTAGATCCTTTCAATTCTACCTCCTAAATTTCTCACAAACATGAACCTTGCTTTTCATTCTCATTGTCTCTATTATAGTTCAAATTTCCATTCTCACTTGTATTTCTAAAATAGACTCCTACCAGCCTCTGGCACTCTCCTCTTGCTTATATTTAAATTAGTTCTTCACAAAGCAATAATTCTGATGCCTCTCCTACCCAAAACCTCAGCAACCATGTGTGATATGCTAGAAACTTTTAGCACTAGCCAGAAAAATACTACTCACTTACTGGAAGGTACTCGCAAAAGGCTTCTCTATTCCACTTAGTTGTGTAGAGAATTAACACATTTCTTATGTACTCGTCAGGGTTAGTACTTATGATTCTCTATGGCTGAGTCACTCCCCCCAGCCAGTGTTGTGCTGCTTTTTTGATCCATATCCCTGAAATACAAAGCTCCACATACAACAATGTTGAATGGAAACAGAGTAAGGAAGAGACATCTAATGACATGTGCCAGCAGCACAGATAACAATCTGAGTAAACAAAGAGAGGCTTCCATGTCACAGTAGAGCCAACTAGGGAGCTAATATGACAGACATTTATTTTTCACAATTCTAGAGGCTGGAAATCCAAAACAAAACTGCCACCCAAATGGACTTCTTTTGAGGCCTCTCTCTTTAGCTCACAGAAAGCTGTCCTCTTTCTAGGCCTTCCTGCATCCCCCAGTGTCCTGTAGAGAAGTGTTGTTTGGTTAGGCCTACCCAACTGACTGTACTTAAACTTCTCCCTCTTTAAAGATCCTACCCTCAAATAGTCACATTCAGCAGTATGAGAAGTTAGAACTTCAGCTTATAAACTGATAAGCATAATTCACCACATCACAGCCTCTGATTAGGCTTCTCTTTACATTGCCTTGCTTCCAACTTCCTTCTAGAATCCTGTCTCAATACTCCTTATAAATTGCAAATCACTTGCCTAATCAACTTTCTTTCTTTCTTTCTTTCTTTCTTTCTTTCTTTCTTTCTTTCTTTCTTTCTTTCTTTCTTTCTTTCTTTTTTTTTGAGATAGGGTCTTGCTTTGTAGTTCAGGCTGGCTCTAAATTCACTATGTAGCTCACTGAAATCCTCCTGCCTCTGCCTCCCAAGTGCTGGGATCACAGTAGGTATGAGCCACCATGCCCAACAAGGGGAAGACTAATCAACTTTCTTAATGGCTTTCCTTTCCATAAAGAATATAGGCAGAAGTCTTAGAATGATAGCCATTTGTGGCACAGAAATGAAGTTACAGAAGAAATCTACCTCCCAACCCATCCTTTTGCAGTCTAGAGAATCAACAGAATTCTCATCTCTGATTGACAATGACATAGAACTACAGAAAAAATACCAAAATAGAAAATCCTAATTAAATATATATATATATATATATAAAATATGGAGCAAAAAATAAGATCACCATATCTGATTTCAAGACATCCTATAGAATAATAACAATCAAAACAGCATGGCACTGGCATGGAAACTAATACATAGACTAATGGAACATAATAAATAAACCCATGCACCCACAGCCCCACTGATTTTGGACCAGGGTACCAAAAACTTACTGGAAAAAGGACCATCTCTACTAAATGGTTCTGAGAGAACTAGATATCCACAGGCAGAAACTGAAATCTTATCCTATCTCTTACTCTAGATACAAAGCAACATATGCTAATTTCTCTTTGGACTTTCCTGAAGTGCTGAGGCACAAAAGTCCCACTGTGCCTTTGTGCCACTAACAGGATTTCCTTCTTTAACCCATCAACTTCTAACATTTCTTCTCTAAGTAAATTAAAGCATCTTTTGGTCTCTAAGCTTCCCCAGCACCATTCTCCCAACATGCAAATACATGTGCATCTCCTCCACCCTCCCAGCACCACCATCACCTGTCCTGGTCGGCTACATGTAACAAACACCAAACTGCACAGTAATTAGACTTGAACCTGAGGAAAGGGAGTGGTACATTTCCCCTAGGCACTGCCAGCATCACAACAGCTAACGACACAGGACAGAAGTCTGGTTATTAACTGACAGACGGGAGGGAGTGGTAAGGAATTGAAAAGGCAGAGCTTTCTTTGAGGGAAGAGAAGGACAGCGGAATTGACCTACATGCCCACCTTTTTGTTATTTTCTACTTTGACGCAGGTCTTGTTCTTGCATCAGCCTCCAGGAAAGCGGGGATTACAGGCATGTGCCAAACTCCCGACCACAACAGGGAGAGTTCTGTGTCAGCAGAGACACTGTGGAGCTTGAGCCAGGCCTCTCCTCTGGAGGCAGCGCTTGGATCAGGGCTCTAAGCTTCCCTTCTCTCCACCTGGATTCTCCTGTCCCACCTTTCTGCTTTCTCCACTTTCAATCATTGTGCCTAGTGCGGCTATAGAAATGGCTTTAAATCATGGGCACTATGTGACTTCCACTATTTGAAAACTTTACTACCCACAAAGTAAAGTCCAAGATCTGGATCTGGATCTTCTGACCTTCCCCTAAGCCTCTAATGAAATTTTTTTACTGTGCTCCAAATTCAAGGAGTGTTTCCCATAGATGTGATATTTCTCATGATGCTTCTTGTTGGACTTCTTGTCCTCTATCCCTAATCCCCACCCACCCACACTTCTCCACACTGCATGTCCTTTGTGGACATACACTAATATTGCTAACCTTGGTTTCAGAAACAATATTTGAATTCTTTGGCTATTTCTCAAATTTTAAAAATGATACTTGTCCAATCACAGCATCCAATTTTTAAACAAAAATAAATGTATCCACTCATGGAATGAATTAGAAATACCATCTAAAATCTTCTCCTAGCTCACATTCTTTTTACTACATATCATGAAGGAAATTACTGCACCCCCACACACATAAACACACATTTACTAAGCTATTCTAAAATGTTCATGTTGGTAGCATGTAGAATTTCATGTAATCTACCAGTAAGTGTGACAAGCATGTACTTAGGGACTAGTTGAGTAAAATGAGAGTGTGAGATTTCTTTAATACTCTGATGGCTGAATGGAAAATTTAAATACAGATTTCATGTCCAGATTTTATTCTTATTAGCCACAATCATCACCCCACAAACTTGAGCAGGACAAATTCATGTAACTATTTACATTACTAGTAAACAGTGTATGTTGTAAATTATGTTTACTTCCTTAGACACTTTCTTACTGCAGTGCTCTATAAAATATGTGTCTTTCTCTCTGGGCAAATTATGAAGATATTAAAAAAAGTTGATTAAATAGCTGAAGTCAAGGAAAACTTTTTCAGGTTGAGAATTATTTGATGTGAACAATCTCCCAAGAGCACAAGCTGCCCCATCAGCTGAGTTATTTAATTAAAACTATTCTAGAGTAAGTAGAAGAGATGTTGCCTGGGGGAGTAATTCTGCAATGATTCCTGAAGGGGTGACTTGTCGGTCTTAAAATTCTTAACACTTTCAAAATCTTTAACATCTTCAAAAATAGACTCCTACGATGTTCTCAAAGGACAGCAAAAGCCATCCTGCTCAAGTATTCGCCCTGTATAAATCCAAACTAAATAAAAACAGCTACAAAAAAACACAGCTCAGAAACCAAGTCATTTTTATCAAAGCTAAATAACCTGTCCCAGGACAGTTCTAGAAGAATGTGCGCAGATGAAACCCAAATTCCAAAAAACCAGAGAGCTCTGTTTTGGCCTCCTTTCTTCAGTTGCTTTCCTCTTTGTTTGAACACTGAAAAGCCAGTATCTTTCTGCTATAAAATACAAACTACCATTTCACTTAGAGTCAATAACGGGACGCTTCCACGGGCACATTCCTGAAGGTCACTCATACCTCCCTGCTAGTCCTCAGAGGTGCTTCGGAGACCCAGCGCTGGACGAGAAGGTTCGCTAACTGCGCCTTCCTGTGTGCGTGAGAATTGTTAAAGAAGACGACACCTGGACAGTCCGGGAAGGAGTCGCCACGTGTGTAGGCTGAACAGGTTCCACAGTCACTCGGTCATCCGGACGGACAGCCAAGGTCACAGGGCGCCCGCTCTGACTCACGCACGAACCACATCCCCCCCCCCCCTACACAGCCCGAGCGCCCACACACACCCATCGCCACGCTCCGGAAGAAACGTGTCCCATAGACTGTGGTTGGCAGCCTCCTCTGTGCTGGTGAAGACAGACGTACAGAAGACCAGAGGAAGAGGTGACGATTGCCTTTGATCATCAAAAGTGAAGAGTTCAAACATCACGAACTGAACAGTCTCCAGCGAGGCTGAGAGGTGTTCAGGGGCCACAGCGGAAACTTGTTCAAAACCCTCAGCCCCTTTTCTAGCGATGCAGTCGCGAGGGCCTCTCTCCCGTACCCATCGTGGAAACAAAAGCAGCTACTCCAAGAGGGATCCAGGGTTCCGAAGGGTGTAAAATGGTTGCAGGCCAAGATGGCAGCCTGTTCCATTCCCTGCTCTGAGAGGCCCCAGGGTGTTTCTGAATGAGTTTAAATTCCAAGTCTCCTTTTGGATTGTTAGAATTAGTAAATACAGATGACTGAGCTGTCCTGTAGGCGTACGGGGAGCAGGGGAAGTGGAGAGGACGAACGCCCAGGCTTCTACCTGTGCCTGTGTGTTAATTCAACTCCATTAGCTGTTTAGTTACTTGTCACATTCGATGATGTCTATACATCTAGTGTTGTCGTGTTGTAAAGGGCTTTTAAAAAGTTTCTCTCATTCTGATTTTGGATTACAGAGCTTAACACCTCTGAGATGAACCCTCGGCGAGAGCGGCCGGAGGGAAAGGAAGTCAGTAACTAGCTTGGCACCGGCTCCAGCCACTGGCTCCCTTTCTGACTCCTGTTTACTTCGCCCTGGAGAAGAGCAGTGGGCACAGCCTTGCTTTCCACCGGCTTTAAATGCATTTTATGATCTGTCTTCCCTACATCCTATTTTATTTCATTAAGGAGTGAGATTTCTAAGCTTCTAAGACATTCCGTTTCATCAGCTGACTGTTTCTTACGGGTAATGTTGAATATCATTTATCTTTATCTTTAAATGAAAAACTGCTGACATGTAGTGTTTTACACACTCGTTTCTAAGTGTTACATATATAAGGATAAACCAATGGAAATAGATATGTAAAATGGGAATTCTTTACAACTTGTTTCTGAGTTTTCTAGAAGGACCTTAGCAGAGGTTATGGTGTTATTATCTAACAGTAGATTTAAACATATTTTCTTCTTTCTTCTATTCTACTTTTTTTCAAAAATTAAAAACAATAGAGCTGCCGGGCGTGGTGGCTCACGCCTGTAATCCCAGCACTGGGGAGGCAGAGACAGGAGGATTGCTGAGTTCGTGGCGGCTTGCCTGGGCACCATAGTGAGCTCAGGGCCAGCCTGAACTACAAAGCGAGACCCTGTCTCAAAAAAACAAAACAAAACAAAACAAAACAATAGAGCGGCAGCCAAGCATTACAGATTTCGTCTGTAACCCCAGCGGCTCCAAGAGGCTGAGGCAGGTGGGTGATAAGTTAGAGACCAGCTTGGGCAATTTAGGAATTTAATGAGGCCTGTTTCAAAATAACAATAATAAAAAGGCTTGGGATTTTAGTTATGAATAAGTAACACATTGTTCAGCTCTGTAAGTCTGTAAGGAAAGAAATTATACAGTATATATTTTTCTATAACTTGCTTTTCTTCCTCAATATGATGCTGAGATCATCCTGATTGGTGAGCATAGTGAGCATTTCTTTTGAGAGGTGTAGAGCAACTCTTTTATTATATGAATAGCCCCACTGTATTTCTTCAGTCTGCTTTTGATGAGTATTTGGGTTGTGAATAATATTTTTGCTATTAAAATCACTTTTATTATAAATATTGCCAAACCTTTCACCTACTTATGGGCAATGTGTCAAATACCAGAGTAGAATTATAATAATAATAAAATATAACAATAACCTATGAGCTTCCTTAATCAGTTAATGCCATATAATTTTCCAAAATAGATGTAATAGTTAGATTTTTTTTGAACTCTGCAAGTGTTTTGAAATGAGATTAACATTTAAAACAGAACTTTGTGTAAGGAGATTTTCTACCATAATGTGGGTGGGGCTTGTCCACTCAACTGAAGGCCTGAATACCACAATAAAATGAGTTGCCCAAGCAAGGGGAGATCAGACTGCCCAGACTTCATTGGCACCATCAGCTCCCCCATGTGTCTAGCTGGCTGACCTATGCTTCATGAATTTGCCACCTTCCATGCTTGCATGAGCCAATCATAGGTAGCTAGGTAGGTAGGTAGCAAGGCAGGTAGCTAGGTAGGTAGAACTACATTGTACTCTAACCAATCTCTGTCCCTGGCACAGAGTTTATCCTTTCACTGTGTCCTTCTCTCTGCTATCAACACTCTCTATTTTGTCTTCATCTCCCTCACAGATTCTCTATGATTAAAAAATACATATTTGTAATTTGTAATTCTTCAAGTTCCAACACAAACTTTCCTATCATGAGCTGCCTTGTTACATTATTTTTGGAATCAGTTCTCCTTCATGTCATTTGTAGCACTTCAGAAACTTTGACAAGGGTAATTATGGTGCTCCAACTCACCAATCACGGACAACTTAGTTAAAAACTCTGACGTCAGGATGTCCAATTGTGTAATAGAAAACATTACCTATCCCTGCTGTTTTGTAAATGTTAAACGGAACAATCATTGGTGATTTATATAAACACCCAGTAAAATTTGGTAGCAGAATAATTTGAGTGCCTCAGCCTCAAAGAGTAGAGGTTCTATAAATATTAACTATAAATATATAGAATTATAAATATATTCTATAAATATAATTGCACTCACTTAAATGACAGAGATTTGAAGGAAGAGTAAATTTCCCCAGGACTCTATTTCTACCTTGGACTACCATAGAAGGGCTCCTTTTGCAGTGGTATCTCCTAAGTCATCTCAGAAAAATTTCTCATGAATTAGGTAAAAATAAATGCAACCTTCATTACCATTTAATTGTCTAAATTCATTGCTAATGGATAAATATCTATTGTCAAGCTAATACATATTTTTAAAGAATTTTGTATTAATAGTACCATTTACTTAGCATACGATATTCAATTTGATTAACTCTGGATTAAAAAATTGAGAGGAAGGATGAGGGACAGCACATGCATCGACTCTTCCTTTGAGAGATGGGGTAGGGAGCTCTTCTTCCTCAGTCTGTCACTTTGCATCTAATCACAAGTATATTCAATGGGACCCAAAGGAAGCTTGAGGTCTCAGAAAGCCCACTGGATCCCGGGCACCTCAGTGATCTCACCTAGAGAATCAAAGGAAGATTCTCATTCACATGTGCACTGTGATAAATGAGAAAATCTGCATAAGCCACTGACAACTAAGAGTCTTCACATGTAATACAATATCAGTTATAGCAGAAACCAATATATTTTAGAGAAAATGTGGCTGAATTCCTTCATCCATTTGAAGTTATGCAGTTAGGACTTCTGGGTTCCAAGTTTGATCTTTTATTGTTAAATACATAAGCAACTCCCTCTTTATAATGCACAAAAATGTGATGTTTATAGGTCATGGCATGTTTTTGATATGATACAAAAAGGGACATCTTAGATATATTTAATGTGAATTTTGAAATACAACATAATGTTTAAACTTACTATCATCCTTAAATCTCACCTTTCAAATCTCAGAACAGGTTAGAACATTCTCATTGGCCTATTATCCCCACTCTGCTCTTTTAAAATACAAGTCATCAAAAGCAACAGCAATGAAACATGATGAGACACAATAACTGAGACTTTATGTCAGATCAAGAGATAGGCACCCTTATTATTTGGCCACTGATTTTGAAAAGCACCAGGAGTTGGAGAACTTGCTTTTCCTAACCTCAAAAAAATAAAAAGAAGAGCTAAAAATCTGAATGACAAAAATATGAAAGTATTCATGGAACTGTTCACACATGCTGCTAAAAATCCTACCTTGGTGCAGCAACAACCTCTACATCTTAGCTCCATTCTCTACCTTGAACTTGGAAAAGGTCAAGCTACCTATGTGTTTTCAGTTTGGTGCCATTTCAGAAATCAAAATAGCCATCCCATGACTGCAATCACAAAGGCTCTGGCCACACATGGCAGAAAGGAGAAGTCTTCTCAGTCCAACCCTGGAATCAAGCCACTGGCAGAGTGGCTCACTCAGTTTGGACCACATGCTAACACCTCACAAACAGCACTTAACAAGTATCTGCACACAAAAACAAACGATTTCTTGAGGGGCAAAATATGGACTTTAATAGATGTTTGAATAAAGATATTTGTAAACTGACACTCTAAGCCTTAGCCATATACTCAAAACTGTGTTCAACTATATCTGAAAAGTAAAGTTCCGTGTAAAGAAATTTATCTAACTTCCCTGATCATTTGCTTATGCTCTTCTTCAAATAATGTCATAATGAATTACATGGGTTTTTTTTCTTTTCTTTTTTGTGGTACTAGGGATTGAACTCGGGCCCTTGTGCTTCCAAGGTAGGTGCAGTACCACTTGAGCTAAATCCCCGGCCCTATATGTATTTATTTTTAATTGAATTTACTGGTACATTTTACATATACATAATGATCACTTTCAACATTAACAATTTGTACTTGTACATGACATATCTTGATTCTCACTTTTTCCCTTTTCCTGCCCATCTTACCACCCCCAACTCCCATATACATAAGCCTTGTTTCCATTTTAGTGTCAATTTTTTCTTCCCCTTCATTATTTTCCCCAAACCCCCTTTCCCACATGTATTTAAAATGTACTAATAAAATAGTTTTTTTTAAGTGAACACAAAAGAAGAAAAGATAAAAATATGAAAAAAAGGACTTTAACAGATGTCATATAACATTCTTTTTCTATGTATTCTTGGGTTATAATTTGATATCAGGAAAAAAAACACAGGTCAAAAACTATTCCCTTCTTTAGCCTATTGCTGACATCTTAAAATGTCATCATTACTCTTTCTCTATCAGAGGCATACAAAATAGTAATAGTGATGATAATCATGCCATCTATTCTCTGATGACTTCACCAAGTCATTTAGATAATTTATCCCTGAGATATTCAACAAAGAAAGTATACTATTAAATTGATATATTACTGAAGAACCTGAGATTCAAAGAGATTGAGCCACTAACACAGATTTTACAGAAAGTAATCGCTCTAAAACCCAACTTTTTCCAAAACACCTTATCCACGCAATGTGGTCCTTACTAGAATGACCTAACCACAATCACTGGTAGATATAGCAGTCAATATTTCAAGAACTTGTTTGACTCTTTCTGACCTGATAATGAACAGTTTGCAAAGAGCCCTGTCTTGCCAAATGTGGATGGAATGAAAGTCGAAGCTTTTTTGTGAAGCCTACTTAAGATTCACTAATAATTTTTGATTAAATCTTCCAGAAAGGACTTTCAGCTTCCAGGGGTCATAGCTGGTACTGAGTGTCTGGCAAAAGGAATGGTGCCCATCACTAAGATAAAGCATGAACAGGGAGGGAGCTGGCTCCTCCCATCCATATGGTGCCAACATTAATTTTACCTAGGCTCATTTCATTGTGAAGACAGTACAGGACACACACTTTTACCCTAGCATTCAAATTTGTGAGCTGCCTCCACTCAGAAATGACAACATGGTCAGAAAAATGAGGTAGAGTCACAGTGATACTCCCTTGAAATGATACCATCATAAATCTGAAATGGAATTGAGGAAAGTCATCAGAACAGGACAGAGTTTTGGTTTTGTTGTTGGTGTTTTTTGTTTATTTGTTTTTGTTTTGGTACTGGGGATCAAACTCAGGACCTTGCACTTGCCAAGCAGGCTCAGTGCCACAGAGCTACATCCCCAGCCTCAGAGAGAGCATTTTGTCATTTGGGCCCTATAGAATTAAAAACTACTGATGGTAAAAGGAAAATAAAACTTGTCCTTACCTGACTGAACTACCTTTATCTTCTTTTCCCAAGATCCATGTGGAAAAGTGCTGAGCACACAGGAATAAAGGCCCACGTCTGCTTCTGAGGCATTAGTAAAGGATAGGCTCAAACTTCTGTGAGGAGCTGTTGAGTCTACTAGGCGAAACTTGTTTTCATAGTTTTTCCTTTCTATCACACCAAACACGGGGTGGAATATGATCATGGACTTTCTCTGATTGTCCACGATCTTGAACCACTCTGCCTGGGCTACGATGATCATGAGGGGATGCACACATTCTAGTGTCATATCCTCAGCAAGTATGACAGTTGTGTCCAAAAATGTCTCTTCACAGAGGGCTGAAATAAACAACAGTGTGCAGATTCAGTTAGACTTGAAGGTGGAAATGCCAAGTAAATATCGTAGACAAACATGATAATAAACTGAGGTCATAGTGAAGGCTGATGGTTTCCACTGCTGATAATTGGCATTTGAGTAGCTTTTAATTTTTCTGAATAAGCAAGAAACCATCTCAGAAATTGCATGCATATCACAGTAAGACTAAAAACAGAGCTAATTTTCAAACAAAGGCATAAAAGATTACCTTTGTATACTTGAAGAAGAGCCAAAATAAAAGCAAGGTAACCCATCTGTGGAAAACTTTCAGGAACTGGTCTATTAAAAAAGTAACTTGTACACTGTCACATATGCACAGGCCTGGCACAAGGCACTGTTTCCTTCCTCTCCGATGCTATCAGTGGTATCTTCTTTTTCTGAAGTGTGAACACAGGAAAAAGGTCTTAGCTTCAAAGGCAAGTTTGCTTTCACAAAGATATGCAGATTTGAGTTATTTTTCTCTCAGGGAAAAAGCTTATTTTCAAGGACTCATTTTCTACAGGGATTCATTCATACAATATATCTCCTGAGTGTCTTCTCTGGGTGAAACTCTGCTCAATATATTAAACACACACACACACACACACACACACACATATACACACTTGCCCATCATGGAATTTACATTCTAGTAGGAAGAGACAGAAAGTAAAATAAACCACACATATATGTACATACAAATTATGTCTATATTATATAATACAATGTTGATTATATTATACAATATAATAGATAATATACAATACATATTGTATGACATAATATATAGGTCTATATAGTTGTATTCTACTCTGTATGTATAAATATGCACAGTAAGTTAAAGTTGCAAATTTGTAAAGAAATGTGAAGCAGGCCAGGCGTGATGGCTCACGCCTGTAATCCCAGCACTCGGGAGGCAGAGACAGGAGGATTGCTGAGTTCGAGGTTTGCCTGGGCTACATAGTGAGCACAGAGCCAGCCTGAACTACAAAGCAAGACCCTGTCTCAAAAAAAAAAAAAAGAAATGTGAAGCAGGAAAGTGACCAGAAAGAGGGAGCCCATTGCATCCCTTGGGATAGGAAGCCGCAGGGACTTCCTCCCAAGAAGGTGCAATTGGAGCAGAGACAGTGGTCAGTGGCAGGAGCCTTGTGGCTCTGGGGATGGCGTCTCTGCCCAGCTCTGTTGGTGCAGGGCTGGCGTGTGTCTACTTCCTTGCGAGGCTCAGAAATGTCTACTGGGAGTGATGAATAGACCACCGGAAGGTCTCAATATACAAAGGAATAGTGGCCAAGAGCAACATAGTAGACCATTCTGTCTGGGGTTTTTTAAACATTTTATTTTAAAATAAAGAGTCCAAAAAAAATAACATTATCTGAGGTCCTGTTCACCCACACAATTTCACCTATGAAAGTAACATAGGGCAACTGAATATCATAACTGGATATAAATGATAGGAATAATTTTATATATTTGAAAGGTAACTTTGGTCACTGCAGAGAATGCACTAAATGGCAAAGATTCAAGAATATATATCCGAACTGGAAATATTGATTTCACATCCATTAAGTCTTAATTACAAAATTTCCTCTTAACACCAAGAAAATGTTCCAAAACCTGGGTTAGCACAAGGAACAAGAAATCCTAAAACCATTTTATAAAATAGAGTATTATTCTGCCATAAAGAATGACAAGTTTCATTCATTTATATGCAAATGGAACCACCTTGAGAACATACTAATAAGTGAAATAAATAGGTCACAGATATGTAAATACCAGATCTTTTCTCTGGTATGAGAACCAGTAGATGTAAATGAGTTCTAGAACGCATGATAGATTTTGTGAAATAGGAAATATTCAAAGGGAATGTGGCAGGGGAAAGTAATGAGGGGAAAGAATAAATATGATTTGGAAAGAAAAAGAAAGCACATGAATATAGGGGGTGGGGGGTTGAGGGGTGGATAGGGATATGGGTAAAAATGAGAATTAACTTGTGTCATATACTGGTACACATTCCCCAATGCTGAGTGTGATTTTGAGCTGTCTATAAAATGTATGAATAAAGAATTCATTTAAAAAAAAAAAAGATGGGGCCGGAGATTTAGCTCAGGGGTTCCAGCACCTGCCTCACAAGCGTAAGGCCCTGAATTGATCCCAGTAACCACGCACAATGCTGGGCATGGTGACTCACGCCCACCAACCATCAATACCACATACCACAGTGCTGGGCATGGTGGCTCACGCCTGTAATCCCAGCACTCAGGAGGCAGAGGCAGGAGGATTGCTGAGTTCGAGGCCTGCCTGGGCTACATAGTGAGATGAGGGCCAGCCTGAACTACAAAGTGAGACCCTCTCTCAAAAAAAAAAAAAAAGAATTCTTAAATCCTTTAGAATACTGTCCAAACAGGCCTCCTTCACACCTACTATGTCCTGCTTCGGGCCTGTGTCCCTTCACACACCCACATGCATCTTAAGCTTCAGTTCAAGGACATGCTCACACCCACATATATGCATGTGCTTACACATGCTGCGACACACTACACACATGAACATGCCCTCACATGTTCATACTCAAAAGCACGCACTCACACTTATATCCCATACATGCATGCTTTCCCAGATGTTCACACATACACTCACATATGCACCCCTCACAACCCACACATATTCACACTATTCACATGTGCACACACACAATACACACTGCACCTGGACGGATGGTCCAGCAGAGAGAATATGGCCCACAAACCTCAAAATATTATCTAACGTTTTGCAGAAAAGTTTTCTATCTTGGTATGATTCCTAAACTGATATAGGAAGAAAAACAAACTTTAAACAAACACACAGATAAATATCTAGCCAAAATATTTATTTTATGTTAATAAAAAAGAGAATGTGTTGGACTAGAAAAGATTCCCTGGGTTTAACAGACAAGCAGAAACTTAACTTTCAATGGGGTTGCCAGGAAAGCTCTCAGAAAGTCATCTGTGGCTGAGGCTTCAGGATAGGAAAGCTGCAGCCAGATGAGGCCCATAGCCAGCAGTTCAGATAGACAGGAACATTTGTGCAACAAGCCAGAGACACTGGGGAAATTACAGGGTTCAAGCTGGAGCAAGGGACAAGACGTGAGAACAGAAAATGACAAGAGAGCAGACTGTGTAGGTAGATGGTGAGATTAATTAGCCCTCGTAGACTTCCTTCTATGATTCTATGAACAATAAAAGTACCAGAATGATTTGAGTTAATAGGAAAATCTGAGCAATAAAAGTACCAAGTCTGATTTAAATTATGAGAAAGATAACTGAACATCACCCATTTCCCCTTTATAATTGACTTAGAATTTTCACTCTTCCCCACACTAAAGGATGTTAAGAATCTAAGGCAATTCACTGACTGCTATGATTGGTTTGAGATTTGGAGAAGCCAAACACGGCCTGAATTGACTCAGTCAGAGTGCAGGAAATTATTTACATTCCACACTCAAAAACCTACCCCTCCCAATGCAAATGAGAAATCACATCACCCAGGTGGCTGTCATCCCCCACCTCTAAGGAAAACAGCCTGAGGGCAGCAGAGAGATGTGATTAACCTTGGATCTTAGATAGTATCATTGTGCTGAAACTGAATCTATCAAGTCTGATGTCTGAGCATATCATGTGTACAACAAATTTCCATATTTTATAAGCCAGTTAGAATGTTCTATAATCAGTATATATATATATATATATGTACATATATATATATATATATATATACACACACACACACACATATCTGAACTTGGGCATTTATTCTGATGGCCTCATGAAGGTAAGACTGAAAAGGAGAAACAGAAGGTAATAAATTCTGAGAACACTATTACCATAATCTAAGCAAGACGGAATGGCAGCTTGGGCTAAGACGGTTTTCATAAACATAAAGAAATTAATAAACTACCAGGAGATTATCTATTGCTATCTAGATATATAACATTAATAAATGTCCTTTTAATTCCCTGTGTCCGGCAGGGTCCAATCAGAAAAACACACTTAATGGTTGAATAGAGGGTTCTTCTTAAGAGAAACCCTTAGTAAAGGTAACAGGAAAAAAGAAAACTAGCAGGGGTAGCAAATAGGTCTATAGGAAGAATCAGTTTCTGACTTTAGAGGGTCGAGGAAGACACAAGACTTTCCACTACAGTTAAAGCTGTGGGTCTGGAGACATGAAGGCCCTTCAGAGATACTGGAAAAGCCAAGGAATAAATCTGTCAGGGAACAGAGGCAACTGATAGGTGAGGAAACAGATACTCAGAGAATTTAACTGAAGCATATTAAAGAAAATTCCACAGCTGACATTTTATTCAGTGGGTAAAGACCCTGGGATGAGAACCAAGACAAGCATTCTTGATACTACTCATATTTACTGAAAGCTTTAGCCAGAGCCATAAAGCAAGAAAGACATTAAACCATACAATCTACAAAGGAAGAAGTAAATATTCCTATCCTCTGATGACATGACTTTGCATATAAAGTTTTTAAATCCACCAAAAAACAAAAAACAAATTCAACAAAGTTGCAAAACGGAAGATCGACACATGAAAATCTGTTGTGTTCCTACCCAACAATACATACTAGGAAATCTAACAATGCACACTAGGAAAAGAATCCATTTATAATATACCCAAAAGAATAAAATACCTAGTCATAAATTTAACCAAGGACTCAAAAGACTTCATATTGACAGTGACAAAATATTGATGAAAGAAATTCAGGAGGATCCAAATATGCACAAGACATATATAGTAAATATGTTCAAGACATTCTATATTCATGATCTGCAAAATTTCATACTCCTAAGATGTCAATGTTTCTCAAAGAAACCTATAAATTTGAGGCAATGTTTACCAAACTTTCAATGGCCATTTTATTTAGAAATAGAAAAGCTGATCGTCAAATTAATATACCACTGCGACGAGATCATAAATGGCCAAAATAAACTTGAAAGTCAAAGGTTTACTCTTTCTCCCACTAGTAATTTATACGGCCAACTTGGGCACATCTACTCTTTTCTGAGGTCACTCACCTTGAATTGTGAGGTGCTGGTAGCTCCAACTCTTCTTCCAATGCTGCGTGATGGTGAAGGAGAAAGGAATGACAAGAGTTAAACAGGCTTTATACAGACAGCGTTCAGCCTCAGACGCGCCCTCCCCTTGTCTCTGGAATGCAGGAAGATATAGGAAAGAACAATGTCTTCAGATTCTCTAAAAGTATGAGGACAGAACATTTTGGAACCTATGAGATAAGGGACGTGTGTACTTTGTCCCGTCTGCTACTGCTGCTTAGTGTCACCTTTGTCCGCTCAACGCATAAACAGAAACAGAACACAACCTCGCTTCGCTCCGGCCCAAGGTAAAGCCCCAGCTCTTCTTTTCTGTCTTTCACGGGATTCTGCTCAGCGTCTGTGCTGCATTCACCTGGCTGTTTCGACGCTGATGATTCGCTGAGAGGTACAGTGCAACTGATCTTCCTGCCTTTGCACTTTCTTCTAAGTATAAAATATAAACACGTCTCCAGTCTCTTTGGGTGTGTAGTTTCTTTATTCACGGATCGAGCCGGTAAAATTTGTCAAAGGTGCACCGCAGCTGACACATTCACCTTGTCAACCCAGATGGTTAAGGTTTTCCTGTTTCTGTGGCCTTTTTGCAGAGCTCACACGCGTCATTGGCCAACTCTCTTCGCTTCCAGTCAGTTACCAGAGGGCTTTCCTCGCTCTAGGGCTGCCTCTTCCCTGCTCTAGAGCTCATCTCTCCGGAGTATTGCCTGCAGTAAAACAGTAATATCCAATGACGTAGAGGTTTTGAAGTCAAAAAGTCTTCCTGTTTCTGTAAGAGCTTTAACATTTCAGCTACTCAGATTCATTCCAAATTCAGATACACAAAGCTCTTTTCCACTGTTTCCTCCTTAGACTACACGTTGGAAGGACTCACTTCTCATAATCTATTCTAAAATGAAACTGCAGTGCTCTGGTTTCTCTTCAGACCATATAAATCTCTCGCCTTTTACTAAATTGAAACTACAAACCTTTTCATCCCCGTATTTTTTTTCTCCCAATCAAAGCATCTTGTATTCAGTACTCTCTTAAACTCAGGAAGCTCTCTTATCTCTGCCCATATCTAACGAGGTTTCAGTCTTACCTTCTAGCTTCTCTCTGGTTTGTCTTCTGTTCTCTGAAAGAAAAGTTCACAAACTGGTGTTTCTGAAGAGCTATCTCCCCACTTGTGGCAACTTCTGTGTCTTGGAAATGCCATAGTTTCTCAGCTGTACTAGGAACAACAAAGTTCCTTTTATCTATTCACTTGACCCCTAGGTTATGTTGGTTAAACCATGAAGGAGGATTTTGGGTAAAACTTGAGTTGATGCAACTCATAGAAATCCTAGGAAAAAAGGACTATATTGGGTAGATGAAAAAAGGGCTTTCTGAGGCAAAATTGCTTTTCCTATGACATTATACTTCCAGGTGCAGGGTTGGTCTCTGTTGCTTTTATATTATCTGTGTGCATGTGAAAGCCCGACCTGAAGGAGGTAAGCCAGTGCTGTCCTACAGTAGCTAATGTCCATCAAGGGCTTAGTGTGGCCCAGAGGTAGCCATCGAAAGCACTCTCCAGACTCCTGCCTTTCCTTTCAGTGACCACTGTCATTAAGAGAAAACTCAAGCTTCTCACTGACTTAGAAGGTCATAGTGACTGAACCCTGCCATTTTCTCCAGTCCAATGTCTCATTTGCTAACACTCAGCCTACACTTTAGAGCCACCTAATATTTTCTACTTAAAGACCATGATCTGGGAGGATATGGTTCTGTTACACTTCCCCTGACTTTTCTTTTCCCTCTCCCCTCCAGAACATCTCTGCTCAACTATCCCTGATACGATAGTCTCCTTGGGTCTCAAAAACTGGGTATGCCTCCTGTGAGCACCCTGTAATCTCAAAAATATATATGCCAATATACTTAGCATGTGTTATTTGACCAGTTCTCTACTGCATTTATCTTTTTTTAAAAATTTTATCTTTATTGGTACATTGTATATACACATCATGATCACAATCAATATTGGGAATTTGTACCAGTATATGACACAATTTAATTCTCATTTTTTCCTGTTCCCTACCCACCCCACAACTCCACCACCACCCCTTAAAGGCATAAGCTTTGTTTCCCTTTTTTTATTACCATCACATTTTTCCTTTACCCCTCATTACTCACTCTTCCACATTTCCCTTTAAATATTTTCTATTTCACAATATTCATCATACATTCTAGAACTCATTAACATCTTCAGTTTTTCATACCAGAGAAAACATGATACTTACACAGCTGTGACCTATTTATTTCACTTACGAGTATGCCCTGAAGGTACATCCATTTAAGTATAAATGACTCAAACTTATCATTCATTAAGGCAGAGTAATACTCCATTTTATAGAAAAAACCACATCTTCTTTACCCAGTCTCCAGTTGATGGTCATTTGGGTTGTTTACAAGATTGAGCTATCACAAACTGAGCTGCTATGAACATGGGTGCACATGTGTCATTATGATATGATTCCTTTGATTATTTTGTGTACCTTCCTAACAGGGCAATACCAGGGTCAAATGGGACCTCTAATCCTAGTTTTTCTAGGAATCTCCGCACTGACTTCCATAGAGGTTGTACTAGTCTGCATTTCTACCAACAGTGGAGAAAGGTTTCTTTTTCTCCACAGCCTCCCTAGCATTTGTTGCTGGCTAATTTCAGGATAACAGCCTTTCTTTGTGGAGTGAGATGAAATCATAGTGTTGTTTTCATCTGCATCTCTCGAATGACCAGCAATGTTAAGCATTTCTTCATATGCTTCTTGGCAGCTTTTACTTCTTCCCTGAAAAGTGTCTATTCATTTCAGCTGCCTCTAGTGCATTATTTATTCTAGCCTAATAAAGCCTTTCAAGACACAAATAAAGTTTTGTTTACTATTACCTCCTCAGAGTCTTTCACAGAGCCTGGCACATGGTCAGTGCTTAGCCAACATTTGTTGAACAAGGATACAACAGTCACTCCCAAATATTGGGCTTTGAAGTGTACATTTTATATACAAGTTATAATCTTCTTTCCATCTTCTTTCCAGTGACTAAACTTTCAATTTCCCCAGTGAAAAAGACAACATAAGAAAAATCCAACATCCAAATGTACATCAATTTGGGGCAACAAACCCAAAACCAAACTGTCCTAATTTGGGTCAGATATTATTCAGAATGATTTAACAAGTCCCAAATTGAACCTCAAATACCAGTCATGTCTATTTGTATGACTCCTAACACTCTAAGTGTTAGTGTATAATTTAATAAAAGATATATGTGTTATATCTATGAGATTTAGGCTTGAAAGGTTTATTCCTACAACCTGATTCACATAACTCAAATTTGTATAAGTCAGGAACTTTCCCCAAAGCACCCATCTTTTGTAATCATTTCCTAGTTCTGCATCTACGTGCAAACACACACACACACACACGGTCTTCCTTCTACATCTGTATCATCATCATCATCATCATCATCATCATCATCATCATCATCAACCTCATTGCTGCCTCCATTCCAAAATAATTGCCATTACAAAGGGAGGGAGACAAATGGGGGATTGTGTTTTCTACATAGAAGTCTAAGGATTTAGTATCCTTGACTTTGTGCAGGATGTTGAAATTTTGTAATATGAAGAACATAATACTTAGCTTGCATAGTTCCCAAAAGAGCACAGCCATCCTGGAAGGAGAGTACGAGAATTCCTGTGATGCATCCTTCATATCCCTGACAGGAAGCTACATAATCTTAGTAGTAACTGGGAGAAATGCTAAAATATCACATGATGAAAATGAACCATAAAACAAAAAATAGAAACAGTCTGACACAAAACTGCCTACATCTCTGGACACTAGTCCCTCCCTATGTCCCAAACAAGAGGGTGGATGGAGCTGACAAGATCAAGTATTGGTGAGGCAGAATTAAAGCACTACCACGCACATAGATCCTCTTCCAAGCCTTACAAAACTACTTCACATTTCCATTTGTTGAGAGAACTAAGAAACACAATAAAAATTATCATATCACATTAACTACTTTTGTACTCTTTTTCAATAAGCCTCCAGGGCACCAATTCATTGTTCTAAGAAAGGGTAAAAGAGAGAACAACGCATTTATCTGCTATTCTTATGTAATGTGCATTGCACAGTGGTCCAGATTTTTTACACAGAACTTCAGCTATGTAGTAGGAAAAAAAAACAGTCATAGGTATATGTTTAAATAACCATTTTGCAATATTTATTAAAATATTTGATCAGGATTATTACTAGTTAAAAATAAAACTATTGGGTGAAATAATTGGAGAAATTCATGATAAAACTGCTTGTTGGTAGTACCTGTACCCTCTGACCAATTCTAACATCCCTAAAAATTGTACAGTAAGACCTTTGGGACTCTTCATGTGACATAGAAGGACGGAAACAGGAACACTGAGGAGGTGATCTTCCTATAGCAACTGAGCCTGAATGTAGCCAAGCCTAGAAATAGCTAGTGTTGTACAAAGAATGCGAGTGATAGACAGCTGAGTTGAAGGACACACAAGGAGGCAATTAACTAAACAGAGAGAACAAGACAGACTCAGAACAAATGCCCCAGATTCTTTAATAGCTAGATAGAAAGTCAATGCTCAAGAGTTAATAGCCTTCCTTTACATGAATAACAGAGTTACTGACAGAGAAATTAGGGAAACCACACTTTTCATTTTAGCATCCCCCAAAAATGAAACACCTAGGAATCAAACAAAGGAAATAAAAGACCTCTGCATTGAAAATGGCCATACTTCCAAAATTGTTATGTAGATTTAAAGTAGTCCTAATCAAAATTCCAACAGCATATCTCACAAAATTAGAAAAAATAAAACACATAAATCTCATTTGGAACCAGAAGAAAACTAGAGTAGTAAAGGCAATTCTAAGCAACAAAGGAGAGACAAGGGATATCACAGTCCCTGCCCTGAAATTATGTAACAAAGCTACTGTGATCAAAAGATTTAAAAAACAACAACATGGTAGTGGAAAAAGAAGAGATCTGATCATTGGTATAACACATTAGAAGATGCAGAAACAACTCCAAACATACTCAGCCACCTTATTTTTGACAAAGAAGCCACTGGACAAAAGATAGCATCTTTAATCACTGGCACTGGAAAAACTGATTTCCATATGCCAAAGGTTGAAATCAGAGCCATACCTCTTACCACACACTAACCTAAAATCAGAATGAATCAAGGGTCTAAATATTAAAATGGAAACACTAAATCTTCTGGAAGAGAGAATAGGTGAAACACTTGAGGACATACAAGTAGGCAAAGACTTCATGAACGAAGCCCAGACCACATGCTAAACACTACAAAGTATCAGCAACTGGGACCTCATCTTATTAAAAAGCTTCTGCACAGCAAGAGAAACCCAACACAGGAAGAGACAACCCACAGCATGGGCAAACATTTTTGTTAGCTGTTTATCAGACAAAGGAGTACTATCTAGAATACATAAAGAACTCAAAATACCAGACACCTCAAATGTAAAGACCCAATCCAAAAATGCACATGTGCAATGAATAGATACTTCTTCAGGTGAAGAAGTAGAAACAACAAATAAATATATCAGTAAATGTTTAACAGCACTTGTCACTCAAGAAATGCAAATTAAAACAATGAAGAGTTTCCATATCACTCCAGAAAGAAGAGCTGTTATCAAGAAATCAACCAATAACAAATGTTGGCAGGGTTGTAAGGAAAAGGAAACCCTTTACTGTTGGTGGGAGTGTAGACTGATGGAAATCAGTATAGAAATTTCTCAGAAAACACCATTAATAATAGGTAAATCTTGGGAATAGCCCAAATGCTTATCAACAAATGAATGGATAATTTTTTTAATTCAATGGAATACTACTCTGCCATAAAGAAGGATTAGATAGACCTCGAGACCATACTTTTTTTTTTGAGACAGGGTCTCACTTTGTAGTTCAGGCTGGCCCTGAGGTCACTATGTAGCCTAGGCAAGCCTAGAACTCAGCAATCCTCCTGCCTCTGCCTCCCAAGTGCTGGGATTACAAGCATAAGCCACCATGCCCGGGCACTGTGGTATGTGGTATTGATGGCTGGTTGGCATGAGTCATCACACCCAGCATTGTATGTGGTTACCAGGATTGAACTCAGGGCCTTGCGCTTGTGAGGCAGGCGCTGGAACCACTGAGCTAAATCTCCGGCCCAAGAGACCATACTCTTAAGTGAAATATATCAGACACAAATGTTTAAATATCACATTGTATCTCTGGTATGAAAATAGAAATCAGGACTAAAATGTATAATAGATATTGGGAAATGGGAAGAAAATGTTCAAATAGGAATGGGAACAAGGGAGGTGGCAGAGAGGAAGGAAAGAAGGGAGGAAGTAAGGAGAGAAGAAAGAAGGAAAAAGGAATGAAGGAAGGAAAAGGAAGAAAGCAAGGAAGGATGAGCCAAGAATGAAAGAGAAAATAGAAGGAAAAATTAAAACAAAGCTTTTGTACATAGGCAGAGTAGGATGACTGAAGAGGGAAGAATGGGAAAAAAGAGGTGGGCTATAGAATGTACAGGTGCAAATTGCCTATGATGATTGTTATAACTATTTATGCCTGAAATATACCAATAAGTGTCTTGGTTTAAGTAAGTAAATAAATAAATAAATTTTTAAAAACATGACAATTATGGCTAACAAAGAAAAACCACTTAATGCATGGTAAATTAGTTAGTGATCTTGTTGCTGGGACATAATACCCTACACATACAACTGAAAGGTGATATTTCAGGTGCTCACAGCTGCAGGGGATTTAGTGTGTGGCCAGCTCGCTCCAAGGCAAGAAGCTCACACTGGAAGGCATGGTGGGTGGAGTAAATCTGCTTAGTTTGGGACAGCTGGGAAGTGCAGCAGGGGACAAGCGCTCAAGAGCCAAGAGGCAGAAGGGAAGAACCAGATGCTGACGGCCTCCGTGACCCACCCAGACACACGCAGATGTGTGCCAATCCCCTCTGCAGCTCCTGAGCCAATCAGCTTGACGCTCTAACCCTAAGCACCACACATGCCAAAGGGACATCTGATAGTAATTTTTCCTCAAAGCTCACAGTAATTTTGGAATACCTCTAGCATAATCAAGAAAACTGATCAAAAACTACAAGAAAACTAGATAGTGAGACACTAGAAAAATTTTTATTAAATTCCTAAAAGTGACAGGGATGGTCACAATCAGTACCAACATTTAGCTTATTCTAGAAGTTTAAACCTATTTTTAAAAATTTTAAAAATTAATGCTGGACGTGGTGGCTCAAGCCTGTAATCCCAGCACTTGGGAGGCAGAGACAGGAGGATTGCTGAGTTCGCGGCGGCTTGCCTGGGCACCATAGTGAGCTCAGAGCCAGCCTGAACTACAAAGCGAGACCCTGCCTCAAAAAGAAAAAAAAAAAAAAAAATTAAAAATGAAGACTGGAAATCAGCTCCGTGTAGAACTCACCTCTAGCATGTACAAGGCCATGGGTTTAATTTCCAGCACCACACACACAAAAAGTAAATAAGAATTATAAATCTTGAAAATTATCAAATGGATCAACTTAGAAGATGCATAGAATCAAATAAAAAATAAAATAAATTAGAAGTGTGACAACAGTAATTTTATGATTCCGTAGTTTTTCATGTCATAGAAGAGCAGGGAAATTGGATGTATCTACACACCTGGATATATCTGTCTGAATATCCAGAAATGAACCTCAAAGATGTGTAGGAATCAGCAAAAGAAGCTTGTTAATCCTGTCAAGAATAATAAAATCAAGTCTTAAATAAATAGAGTTACACGCTATTTTCTCTGTCAGACCCATCGAGGAACACAACAAAATCGTGTTTTTAAAATCTTATTTTGTTTCACATTTTTAAATAGGTCAGAGCTTCTGCTGAGGCACTTGCTAACTACCTTCTCCAAACTCTGGCCCAGGCCCCGGAAGCAGGGAGTCGGGGGCTTCTTGTCCCTCAGGGCCCAATGGGATTCCCATCTGTCAACATTTATATAATGAAAGTCCTTTTATTAGCAAAAGCCCTGTTTCAAATCATAAGAATAGCCAAGCACATGTTTACAAACAAGAAAAGTAAAATGGGTTATCCAGAGGGGTATGTGTGTGTTCACCCAAAGGCAGAAAAAACGTGAAAGCTTTACTTACACAAAAGCTTAAAACACTCCCATATACTAACAAAGCAAAATGACAGAGGAATTTAGAAATACATAAAAGTTATGAAATAAAATATATTTTCTAAATATAAAGTGCTTAAGTGTTAATTAAAAACTACAAATAACCTGTAAAAAGTTGGTGATGGCTATTAACCATCCAGTCACAATAGCAAGATTACAAATAGATAAATAGAAAAAGCTTTACTGTCAGCGGATGTCATCAATTCAAATTCACACAGTGACATACTAACTTTTGGTTATCAAATTTGCAAATACATAAACCAAAATCATGACAATGACTGTTGTTAACAGCACCACATAGAAACATAGATTGCCAAATGCTTTGGCGGAAGTGTAAACTCCTCTACCTTTCCTGCACGTTTACAGTCTTAAGCCACAGGTATGGAAAAACAGATGTACTCTATCTTTGGCCCCAGCAAAACTACATCAAAAAATTTTGTCCTTAAAAAAAGGTAAATTTAAGAAATTAAACTCAACGAAGAAGTATATCTAAAAACCTATGTACATTTATGCCAACAGCTCCTTGATGAGAGTTACAACCAACTGCGTCTGTCTTTAGTGCACCAGTTGAATTCAACACAAGGAGCCCATGTGATGGGACATTTCAGTGCTCTGAAATGATTGTGCAGATTTATATGAAATATGTAACACTTCTGCATTATGCTTAAGGAATAACATTCTCAAACACACATCTCGCCCAGACAGGGAATGAACGGCTGTGAACAGTATTGGCTGGTCCAGGAATCCATGCCCGCCCTACTCCCCACTTGGCTCTAACATTCCCTTAAGGCCAGCACCCTTCACCACACCAGGGTGAGGCCACTATCCTTTACTTCCTCTTCTGTTTTAACCTCTGCTCTCTTAATGGTCTCAAAGTTTTAAAGAAATAAATACTTACACAGTCCATTTGGAGAGCTCCAGACTTTGAATATCAGCTCCGGGAAATGCTAAATTCTTCTTGGGCTATTTTTTTTCTAATGGATATCAGGAAACAGGAGCCACAACTCTAGAGCAGACAGGGACTTGCAGATATCTACTATCTCCCTCCTCCAGCTCCAGTACCCGGACCCAGGCAGCTCATTTCTTTCCCCTCCATCCTCTCTGTTCCTCTGTGTGGCTTCCATTTGGTTCCCACTGTACACCTCACTGTGGCTACTTAGTGTGAACAGGGTTGGCATAACTCAAGTCAGGGTCCATGTTCCATTAGCTGCGTGACCTCCAGTCCTCAGCCCGGAAGGAGAAGCCCAGCTCCCTCCCTAACCACAGATGAAAGGCAGATTCACCTCCTGCTGCCTCAATGAAGTAGTCTACCCTTGGCAGGGCCAGTGAAAACTTCCTTTTCCCACATCTGAGAATCAAATGCAGGGTCTCCCATATGCACATACTAGGTAAGCTCCATTGCTAAACTTCATCCCCATCCATTTTTACCCTTTTTTACAGGGTACTGGTAAATTATGCAGGCTAGCCTCAAATTTGGGATTTTCTGATCTCAGCCTCTGGAATTACTTGGGATTCAGAACATGTACTACCACATCTGGTCAGGGTACACTTTTTAACACTCTAAATGCAGCAAATTTCCCAAATTATTAAAGGAAATTCTTTATTTTCCAAAATGGTAGAAAACCCATTTATACTTAAGACATAGTCTTTTCAGTTTGTTTGTTTGTTTGTTTATTTTCCCCTAAGCATTTCTGAAATTCTCTCATGCTCTTCTGGAGTGCTGAGAATATTTTCATCTACAATAGTGGAGTGTCCTTGTAGCTGAGCTATTTAATTAGCATATATCCTGGTGTGTGTGTCCCCAGAGCCCTGCCCTCATCCTGGGGGAAGGAAGCCATCTATACTGCATTATCTCCATGGAATGGAATTTGAGATAAACTACAGATATCCTTCTAGGTAGTTCTTGTTTCTCTGGTTTCCCAGGGTGATTCTAATACACAGCTTATTGAACTGGTGTATCAATCCATGCCCTCTACTTTATTCTCAAATGTGCTTTGAATTAAATGGTAGATATTATGGTCACTATGAGCCAACTGGAGGCCTGTGAATTCTGTTTGAGCTGAATGTGACCTTTCAGGAACATTCTGTTAAGATCCACCCCTCTGCTTCAGGAGTGTTCCGTACCTCTGTCCCCTGCCTCAGTGAGCATGCCCACATGACATGTGTTTCACAAATGTTCTGTAACTCCACCCCTTCACTTCAGAAATGCTCTATAACTTCACACCCCTGCTTCAATGAGTATGCTTGCCTATCCTGGAGGTCTCTATAGAAGGGGGCTGTCATTTCAGATTATGGGTAGAGATTCCTCCAAGCCCACCTGGAGCTTTCTGGTGTAATAAAAGGCATCAATTGACCATCAGACTCCAAGTTTTCAAATTACCAGAGCTGAAACCCAGAGCCGTGTTCTGACTGTAGTGAGCCCACTGAAGTACTTGGTACTGATCTCTCCACCTCAACATCTTTAATCTTAATATGTATGGAAAGTCCCTTTTGTCATGATAATTATCATATTCACAGCTTCAACAGATTAGAATGAGGATATATTTGGTGTATCATTATCCTGCCTGCCATATCAACCAAATACAGCTATTTTTTTTTCTCTGAAAGAATGTATTTTGGCTTATTCATATCATTGTGCTTGGCACAGAAACAAGCAGAATCATCTGAGACAACTCACAGATTCATGGTATTTGACATTGTGGTTGGATATCCTGAGCAGGGCTAGAAAAGATGATTTGGAGAAAGAGAACATAAAAGTTAGAGATCAAAAGAATAAATTTTAACCTTAGTCAAACCATCTCCCTATACTGCACATTCAATATTTTATTAACTGAAGATACCAATTCCTTAAAATATTTCTTGTTCAAATTTTGTAGATTTATTAATAGTATTCTGGGCTTCTATCAGTCACAAAAGGCGAGAACACAAAGGCACTATGCAAGAAAAAGAACTGCTGAAGAAAAAAGTGGATTACATTATAACACAAGGTAGAGTCCATGATTATGAATGCAGAGTGTGATATATTTTATACACCTGGCTTATTTTAAGTCATTTCACTAAGTTTTCCATTTACTTGAATCTTCTCTGCTATTGTAGCTATATTATCTTTTTCTCACTTTAATTTATACATATTTATTTCTCTAGGGACCTTTTGAAATTCTTCCTTTTTGTTTCTCGACTTGATTCTGAGCACCAATCTGCATTTTGTTTTTCTTAATTTTCTCTCTGAAAAGCTATTCTATGACTTTGGTGTTCTAAATAAAAAGGTGAGATGTCCCCAAAGTTCAAAGTTGCATCACACAGGCATAATTTTTCTAGTAGTACGACTATGTAATCAGACCATTCCTTTAGCAACATTGATCCAATTTCAGAATTTTTTTTTTTTTTTTTTTGAGACAGGGTCTCACTTTGTAGTTCAGGCTGGCTCTGAGCTCACTACGGAGCCCAGGCAAGGCTGGAACTCAGCAATCCGCCTGTCTCTGCCTCCTGAGTACTGGGATTACAGGTGTGAGCCACCATGCCCAGCATTGTGGTATGTGGCTGGTGGGCGTGAGTCTCCACGCCCAGCATTGTATGTGGTTTCCAGGGATCGAACTCAGGACTTTGCGCTTGCGAGGCAGGCACCGGAACCTCTGAGCTAACCCTCTGGCCCCAATTTCAGAATTTTGCATAAACAGATTAGAATGCTTCATTTGCTTTGCTATTATTAAATCCAGAAAATTGAAAGACCTATGCTTTTAAAAAATAGAATGCTAAAGTCCTCTGGTTTACACAATGATGTCCAGGATATACTTCATTTATGACAACTACAACACTGATTTTCCTATCAGGCCACGGTTCAAATTTTACATCATCTTTGACTTGTTCTTTTTAATTCCTCATATTCAACCATCAAATCCTAAAGACTGTCCACAAAACCATTTTTAAGAGCAACCTCTTCCTTTTCATTTATACTCACCATCCAGGTCCTCAAAGGATCCATGTGAAACCAGAGAATCACCTTGTCCTAATTCATTGTACAATGGCCCTGAGGTCCATTTGTTATTGTCCACTTCCTGAGTAGAAATACTGCTGGATTCTTTAGTAACCATCACACTTGATACTCCAACTCTCAGCATCCCAGGTAATGTCTATTGGAGAATTACTGTGTGTCTAATGCTTCTCTGATGGGTTGTATCTCAAACATATAACCTTTGAAAAAAATCTTAGAAAATAAGAATTGTTACTACTTTCATGGGATTTATTCAATGTTCTGAATAATTTCTAGGGAGCGATACCAAGATCTGAACCTAGATATTTGACTATGGAGCCCATAGTTTTAAACTTAACATCCCACTGTCTACCACTGAAATCATTTTCCCCAAATTCAAGAGGAAATGAAATGAGCATGGTAAAAGCCGGGAAAACACCCAAAGTGCCATGGGTAAGCTCCACCACACTCAGACTTCTTTTCTTCTCTGATATTTCCCAGATCTGGCCTGCTAATTGATAAAACAAACTGTTACTAAAGGCATTGTTTCCCAAAGTCATTCCAATTACTAGACGTTCTGAAATGTGTATTTTTCAAATAAAGAAGACTGGAACCAACATGCAATTTATTCTTCTTTTGAAGCTTTAAAAAAAATCACTCAATACAAGTCTAGCTGCAAAGAGACTTAAGAAACTTAGTTTAACCCACAGCTCCTCCAAACTAATTTCACCAAGCACTTATATATGTTTGCTGTTGTTGTTGTTGTGCCACTTGTTAGCAACCACTACAAAGCACATATCTGTATCATAGGAAATTATACAATATGTTCAGGTTCGTGTTTCCAAAGTTTAATGGAGTCTGTTGCTCTCATGACCTGATCAGTGTTGCTTCTCATTGGAAAATCAATCAGTGTATTATAATATGTAAACAAGTTAAAGAAATCACATCATATTGATAGACACAGAATAAGCAATGGACAAAATCAAGCAGTCATTCAATAAAAACTCTTAGCAAGTTAGTTATAAAAGATTGCCTCAACTCAGTAAAACAATCTACAAGATATTAATTCTAGAAAATGCAGAAGCCTTTCCATCTAAGATTGAGAAGGCAAGGAGGTCTCTTTCTCCACTGCTACACAATTTGAAGCTGGATATTTTAGCCACTGCAATAAGGCAAGAAAAAGGAACAAAAGACACACAGATAGAAAATAAAACTCTTGTGTTTGTAGATGAAATGACTGTAGATGATATGTAGAAAACTGCAAGAATTTATAAAAAAAGCTTTTAGGACTGATAAGTACATTTAACATGTTTGCAGTACACAAATAAACTTCTTAAAGCTAGTCATATTTTTATAAATAAATAATAATGATAAGGCAACCAAAATTAAAAGTTCAGTATCATTTACAATCACTTCAAATAAAATTATTGTCCATTTAACAAAACAAGATCATTATGCTAAAAATTAGTAATTTCAAACAGAGAAATCAAATGGAAAAACATGCTGTATTCATGGATTGGAAGATTCTGTAATTATAAAGATATTAATTTCCTAAATATAGGCTTAATGCAATTCTGTTGTAGACATATAAAAGTTTATTTTGATATTTATATAGAAAGGCATAGGACCTAGAGAAGCTACAATAATCTTAACAAAAGAACAAGTAGGAAGCATCCCTTTACCTAATATTAAGATAATTGCAGTAATCACTACAGTGTATTATTTCTAGAACAGACACATAAATCAATGGAACAGAAGAGAAAACTTACCATTATGGAGATCTGTGTGGAGATTTCTCAGAAAACTAGGACTATGGGTCCCATTTGACCCTGCTATACCCCTGCTAGGAATATACCCAAAAGAATTTAAAAACTCACATTGGAAAGACAGATGTACACCCTTGTTCATAGCAGCTCAGTTCGTGATAGCTCAACCTTGGAAACAACCCAAATGGCCATCAACTGGAGAGTGGATAAAGAAGATGTGGTTTTTTTACAAAATGGAGT
>PVIC010014859.1:0-35996 GCA_004025085.1 Thryonomys swinderianus
TCAGAGTAGAGGTCTTTCACTTCCTTTGTTAGGTTGATTCCTAGATATTTCATTTTTCTGGGTGCTACTGTGAAAGGGATTGCTTCCCCAATTTCTCTTTCAGTGAGTCTGTTGTTTGTGTAGACAAAGGCTGTTGATTTTTGAGCATTTACCCTGTATCCAGCAACACTACCAAATTTGGTAATTAAGTCTAGCTTTACTTAATTCTTATTCTAATTCATTTGGTTTTTTTAGAGCAATGTGTTAAAGTTTCCATCCCTGACTAGATATTTTGTCACCTTTTCCTTGCATCTCTAAAAGTTTTTGCTTAATATATATTTTAAACATATTTTGGTTGCATAAAATTATGATTATAAGATTTTATTGAAGAATGTTAAAGTGTACACAATATTTTTGTTATATCAAATACGTTTTTAAATTTGATTTTATTGCACTAATGCTGAAATATTTTATAGTTGATATTTGTCTTGTATATTTTTCCCAGCCTTTTATACTTAGTCCTGTGTTATTCAATTCTAGGGCTGTTTACTGAAAATGACTTGGGGCTGAGTTATCATTTCCATCATTGCCACCCAGTAAGGGAACGTGCTTTCAAAGGTAAATTTGTCCATTCACATATAATGCAATAACAGATATTTTGAGAAAAAAAAATCATTCCATTGAAGATTTATTTCAATGAACCAAGTGTTCTCTTTGTTTCTGTTCAGAGTTTATTTGTTTTGCCTTTTCCTAAAATGATAGTTTTCTTGTTCCAAGGGTTTCAAAGTTTTGAATCTTCATTTCTAATGCCAGGCAATATCTGGAGGTATGTGTATTCATGTGTATAATCACCATGTGTATGATCATTCATCTCACCCAATAAAACCAAATCTTAGCAGGATTTTATTTCCTGGTATTATTTTCAGAGACTACTATCTCCTTATGTCCAGTACTGTGGTCTTTTCACTGGTCATGATATGATTCAACAGCCAATAAACTACCTACACTAAAAGTGTGATGTCTGACAGGCTAGTTTCTTTTCTAAGTATTACTTTTTATATTTTTCACTGTCCACTTTCCTCTGTATAATTTTTTTGTTGATTTCATACTTCCATGGTAGGTTTGTGGGTTAGATAGAAAGCGGGTATTTTGCTGTTCAATTTGAATTATATTTTGCCTTGATACCCTTAATACCTCTAGGATGCTTGTCCCACCATCTTCTCTGGGTGACAGAGAAATTTGATGTGACCTAGTTCTCATTCTTATGTTCATAGATTTGTCCTTGTCTTCTCTTTCTCTCCTCAAAATTTTTCAGAACTTTTGTATCTATACTGTTGGAATTTAAAACACATATTTCACCAGACTCTATCTAGATGTCAGTCTTAACTCTTCATTCTGCTGAGCAATCAATGGATCCCTTCCAAATAAAAGGTTTATTTCCCTAGCTTAGGTAAATTTGTGTTGCTGTTTAAAAAAAAAAATCCTCCTGAATTCTCCTACTGCTATTGATTGTGTGTTGGATTTATTCTCTATTATATGAAAGAAGGCTGTGGGTTCAGTCATCAGAGAAATTCAACTCTTATTTGACACAAGGACATAACAACTTAACAGCAATCAGACAAGTGCACCAGCTCAGGGTTTCTCCAGAGGAAGTCCATGGAGCAACCACGTGAAAGCAGCTGCAGTGATAAGAATGTGTATTGCTAAGCTACACACCAAACATTCTCCTCCAGAATCTCCGGGTATTGAAACTGCCTGAAAGAGTCTGGGAAGTATAGTCATATCAGCTAAATAGCAGATGATCATGCAGGCTTACATAATACCATATCAGTCACTGCTCCCTAGAAAAACAGATTTATTGTAAAATATATAGATATAAGGATGTACAAGGTAAGCTTACAATGGCCTCCTGCAGAATCAGACATGGAAGTGTGCAGAAGGGCTGTCAGTGTACCAGAGATGCAAAGGATCTAGTCAAAGACCTGGAGCTCAGTGTAGTGTCACATGTGAGTCTGTGTCAGGAGGCTGGAGGGTCTGGTGTGGAAGCCAGGAAATGTCCAATGTGAAGGTGAAATCTGGTGCTTCTTTGTAGAAACAGAAGCAAAGATGTCTTCTTGTTTCCTTTTTATTCTATTCAAGCGACAAGCCTACCCAGGGTAGGCCTTTTATCTCCAGGAAATCCCTTCAGTCACACTCAGAACCTTGCTGTTCCAATTTAGTTGGGCATCTCTTACTCACAATGACCATCCACCAACTATCACAGATGCTAAACAGAATCAAACCCTGACACTGAATCCAAGAGCAACACTAATCATCCTGACGATCCAGGATGTAAATGTATGTGTCTCTATAAATTCTTTCCACTTATAATCAAAGCAAAATCTTACAGTGTTTAAAATCATTATAGAGCTGAATGTAGTGACACATGCCTATAATCCCAGCACTCAGTAGGATGAGCAGGAAGATCACCAGAAGTTCAAGGCCACCTTGAGTTATACAGTGAATTCAAGACCAGCCTGAACTACACAGTGAGACTCTGTTTCAAAAATCACACAACAAAAAACTATCATTATAGAGAACATATGCATGGATAATGGATTAAATCCTTATAACCAGCCATGTTGGTGGCACACTTGAGCAATTCCAGAACTCTGGGAGGCTCATACAGGAGAATCACAAGTTTGAACCCAGCCTGAAAAGAGCAGAGTTGTAACTTAAGGGAAAACTCTTGTATTTCATCTCCACTACTACAAAAAAAAAATTAACAAATACAATTCTTATGAAGTACTTTAAAATTTCATCTCATAAATAAGGTGACTGAGCCTCAGACATTATAGTTATTTGTGGTTTCAGATTCAGTAGGTGATGAGTGTTCAGATCACATCTGGGGCTTTTGGATCTGGCAGTCTGGTAGGGAAAATAAAGATATCCAGTTCATAATCCTAAGAACTTTTGAATGTGACCTTCTGCTTCCAAATGGACTTTGCCAATGTGTTAGAGATCTCGAGTGGAGGAGATACCTCATATTATTCATGTGACTGTGCAATCATAAATATCTAAGAGGGAAGCAGAGAATTTATCTCTGCTCATCTCAAGAGGGTAGCAATGCGATGATTAAACAGAAGGTGACACTGCTGACTTTGAAGATGAAGAAAAAGACCTTGAGTCATGTTCTCTACCTTGCTTTGAATTTTTTAGTGACCATGTGACTTTGTCAGGCCGATAAAAGATGAGCATAAGTGCTGCATAGGTCTGAGTAGCAGCTCTTAGAGTCACATGCCTTGTCTTCCAGTGTTGATCACAGAAGCAGGTATCAAGAGGGACTTCTATTAGTATTGACCCCTAAGTTACTGATGAACTGCAGACCATGGAAACTTGTATTGGGCATAAATAGGAAGAAGCCATCCTAAGCCCAATATATCTTGACAAATACATATATAGAATACATACGCTTATTCTGCAGAACCAAGATGTCACAGTTATGCACATCTGACCACTCTCCCCAGTCTCCTAATAATTCCTAATCTTTTGAGATTACTTTTTCCTGGATCCTCTATAATTTTGAATAATCTGTGTCATTTTCTATGGAATTATTGAGCAAGTGGCGGGGATGTGTGTCAAAGTTACAATTACTGGGCCGGAGGGTTAGTTCAGTGGTTCCGGCGCCTGCCTCGCAAGCGTAAGGACCTGAGTTCGACCCCCGGTTACCACATATAATGCTGGGCATGGTGGCTCACGCCTGTAATCCCAGCACTCGGGAGGCAGAGACGGGAGGATTGCTGAGTTTGCGGCGGCTTGCCTGGGCACCATAGTAAGCTCAGGGCCAGCCTGAACTACAAAGCAAGACCCTGTCTCCAAAAAGGAAAAAAAAAAAAAAAAAGTTACAATTACTGCATGATCTTAGACTGGTATGTGAGTAGGAACTACTCCTTCACCTTTGCCAAAGCAACACCTGAAAATCAGGGTTCTTATTGCCCATTTACTTTCAGATTCAATTTCCTTTTTTCTGGGTTTATCCCAAAGGGATGACTTCCCCATCTTCCCAATAATTCTTCAGCACAGTAGATTATGATCTACAGTGACTTGATTTTCTTTAGAGATTGAGGGGTGATATTCTAATGGTCTGTTACAGCTAACAAGTACAAATAATGTCACCTGGACTTTCAGTGGAAAGTACTATTCCCAAAATGTGCCTTCCTTTACTCAAGGCCATAATACTCTGGTGTATTAGTCAGCTTCATATGGTTGTGACAAAATACCTGAGAAAAACCAAATGAAGGGAGGAACAATTGGTGTTAGCTCCCTGTCTCAGAGCTTTACAGTCCTCTGGCTCTGGCTTTCAGTCCTGGTATGAAACAGAAGGGCATGGTGGGAGAAGACTGCTCACCTCATGGCCACTGGGAAACAGAGAGGAAGAGCATGTGTTCACTGGCTTCCTCCTCCATCGTCTTGTGTTCTGGGCAGGCCTCCAATTTCTGTCATGATCCCTTCCACACCTGCCTCTCTCTTCTCAGGGTGCTCTCAGGTGTGCTGGTCATCTTTGGAAACACTCACAGCATAGTCAGACACACCCAAAGGAGTGTTTTCATTTTAGGCATGTCTTAATCTAACCAAGTTCAAAATCAACATTAACTGCCACATCTGACCTGGAGGCATGTGCCTTACGATGGAGGTATGTCTCTCCCAGAGATCTGGGAGACCTGATCTGATGGGGCCTAAGGAAAGCGAAGAGAGTGCCAAACACAAGAAGCAACATGTTGGCAAAATTGCTTCAGATTAAAACCCTGCCTTTACTGGGGGAACTTTTGTCTAAAAGCTGCTATTTAAAATATCTGTATATAGTTTGGATCTGTGAATAATTGCTATCTGGACATCTCAAATTCCTTACCGTTTTCTGTTAGACATATCTGCACAGGGCTATAAATAGTGGAGCAGTGTCGCTCACTGTATAATACAGTCTCTCTGCCTTTGCAACTCATCATGAACTTCTATGTAATTTATTTTTTATTGAAGAATTCCAATTAATGGCTTCCTGGTGATTTTAAAGCCTCAAATTATCAGTCTCTGAAAACAAAGCAGAGAACATAATTATCATAAACCGAGAATTTTTCATTTTGAAGCTTATCTGTTTGTGCTAAGTATCTTGTCTGTAAGTAATTAGTGCTTTTATTTTTTTCAGTAAAAATAATGACCATTCTATGCTACACGTCCAAATTTTGTTAACTGCTAGATATACTGTATGTATTATATTTGAAAATGGACCACCTTGGACTAGTTTTAAAGTATTTCATCAAATGATAATAGCAACAACAAAATACATCTGTTTGTCAGAATAAATTATGTGGCATGTATTTTAAAAACCTATTATATCCTTTTGCTTTCTTTCTAAGAATAAAAGCCTCAGAAAAATATGTGCTTACCATTTATTACCAGAGCTGCATAACAAGAAAAGACCCGTTTTATCTTCCATTTATAATTCCTAACTGCTAATCAAATTGATCAGCCAATAGCTTGATTCTAGAAGGTCTTTTATATGGCCATTTCAAAGTATTCTACTAGAGATAAAACAAAATCCAATGAAATTAAGGCAATTTGTATGACAATGTGAGTGAAATATTTCTGAAGGTATGCAGAATTTTCTGTGTTTTTTTTTAAAGTGGAGTTATTTTTTTTAAGTGGTGTTTTTTTTTTTGGGGGGGGGTGGTAATGATGAAACAGGAAGCGCTGCATTCTAAGGGCAGGTTGGTGGGTCTCAGACCAAAGTACTGTTCAGGGATACTACTCAGCCTGAGGTTGTGAAGCTGACAACTCGCTATTAAGATGAGTAGACTTCCTCTTAAAAAAAAAAAAAAAGCAGTTTTTCAAGTCGTAAAACTGACATATATTCCTTTAAAAACTAAAAATCTAGAATATATGATATAGTGTTTGTTCCCTTCACAGACATAAAATGTCCCTTTTGCAACATTTAATATTTTGTCATTTCTTTTTGGGGAAAAAGAAATATGCACATGAAGAGAGCTGAGAAAGATTTTTTGAAAGGATGAAATACATATAATTGGATCTTATTTGTTTTACTTATTATGAATTTTCCTCATAAGGTATTCTTTCAAAACATGATTTGAAATAGCTACACATATCATAATAGAGCTATATATACTATAATTTAAATATTTCTCCCCCTTGGACATTTATGTCATTTCTAATTTTTCTGTCTTAAAAATAATGGTACACTAAGTATCTCTGTGTACCATTCTTTGAATATATCTCTGATATTTTTCCTTAGGATAAGATTTTAAAAGGCTACTGTCAGTTCATAGATGTGAAAGTTTTGAAGTTCTTTGTTCACATTACCATACTACTAAGAAGAGAGACTATGCAATTCATGTTATTTTACCTTTCTGCCTACACTCATGACCTTGGTGAGCAACATGACACTGCTGTTTAAATCTATGCTAACTTGATGATAAAATGAGAGATTTCATTATTTTACTAGGCCTTAAAATTAAATATAATTCATATACACAAATTAAGTATATATTTATATTTATATACATTTTATCATGTTTTGAAAGGGTATTAACATACTTTTCTCATCTACACATAGGAACTTGTTATATAGTACATTTATCTTTGGCCTTACATAATTATTGCAAAAAATTTTCTTCAATATTGCATTATCTTCAATTTTGTTTACACTGTTAACAAACACTTAAATTATTCTGTAGCTTACTGTCATGATCTTTTCTTGGTAACTTTAGTTGTTTTCCTATGACACACATGCAGTCCCAGCAGGTGGGATACCGAGACAAGAGGATCTCAAGTCCAAGGCCAACCAGAGCTACATAATCAATCAGTTTAGGGTTGTCCTGGACCCATAGCAAGAACAAATGAACAAAAAACCTTATAGATAGGGTAAATACTTATTCATAAGTACTTTTAACAGGTGTAAAATTTATCTCTTTAAATTAAGAACAATTTATTATAGCATAAAATAAGAGGTAATAACATATTTCCAAGTTGTAATTTTCTTAAGGCTACTTATTGATCAGCTATTGCCTTTTCTGGAGATTTGTGCTAGGAGATGTGCTATATTCAGTGTTCTCATGGATTTGATTCTGATTCATAACAATCTATTTAGCTCCATTTGCTACATTGTTTTGATTGTTTTAGTTTAGTAATAGGTTGTATTGTTAATTTCCATCACCTTTACAAAATATATTACACATTTGTACTGTAGTTCTGAGATTCTTTTTCCAAATAAATTTTATATTCAGCTAGATATTTTAAATAAGATAGCCTCCTATTAGGAATCACATTCAATTCATAAAAATAATTTGGGAATATTGACATGATTATAATGATTAGTCTTCCCATTCGTGAGTAAGTTATCTCTTTACATTAAGAATTTAATGTCACTCAGTAAAGTTTTATGGTATAATTCGTGTAGTTTCTGTTCATTATTCTGTTCCCTTTTGAATTGTCAGTGTCTAGCAAATCCCTAGCCCATAACACGTACAATCACTTTTTGTTGGCTGAAGTAACTAACTTGTATTTTCCAGCAGTTCGTCTACCTTGCATTAGCTGTGGATGCTCCAGTGAAGGCCTCAATATCTCAGGATCTCAGCTTGCTCACCTACAAAATGATGCGCTAATTCTACCAACCTAACAAAATTAGGAGTTAACCGAAACTGATACATATTCTCAGCACTGTATTTTACATACATGAAGGTTCCAAAGGCATTAATGAAGACCATCATATCTGGGCATTGTGTAAGAGGAAGTTCAACAGAACATACAGAAAAGGAAGCAAAATCAAGATGGCTCCAAAGTCTCCAGGCTGATTCAAATAGAAAAATGTAAAGTCACAGCCATGTACTGACTTAAGACTGAGAAGCATGTGCTTTCCAATTCTGAAAGAAGCAGAGCCTGACTTAGAAGCAAACCCTACACCTGGAGGTTTGTGATGCTGAGAGAGAGTTTGGTGTGACCAGTGCCCGTATGGTCCCCAGGCCATGGGAAGTTTTTTTCCTATAAGCGTTTGCAGTAATAATCTTCAAACGCGAAGTAGAAATGGAAGAAGACAATATTTTTAAATCATTCTTAGTTCAAATATAGACCTCCTTTTCTCCATAAATAAAGTGAGAGATTAAAGAAATTATCCAAATAATTTATATTCTCTTCCAAAAGCAGCCTACTTCTCAGCCTGCAATGATTTGAATACACTTGGATATTTGAGCCCTGGCACTCAAGCTGGATAATAGTTTCCATTCTCGACTTCAATATTCACACAGACCCAGCCACAGCGCCTTAAAAAAAGCCAAGGACTAACTTTAGCCACTGGTCCTGCTTTCAATAAAGTCTTATTTTAATAGAAACATTGTGTCTCTCTTCCAAGTCCCCACCTTTTTTAGGCAGCTTGCCAGCTGAAAGCAAGAAGAGAATTCTAGCACATTGTCCCCAAATTCCAGGCAGATCACAAAAATAAACTGCCCCAGAATGTATTCCTTTTAAGAAAAATTGCTTATTCAAGGCTTGCTTTTCTTGTTTGCCTTCCTGCTTCTCTTCCCAAACACTTTTTCTTCTAACATCATGCTGTAAAGTTGCCATCTGTCTCAAACACACACATACACAAAAGGGAAATCCACTTACAGTGAATACTGGAAAAAGGAAAGAGAAGTTGGTTACCAGTGGGTGTTCTGAAGTACATCATTTTTGTGGCCAAGATAGGAATGATGTCCCAGTCAATTGTCTCCTACTTTGGTCTTACAGACAAAAGTAAACATAAGTAAATCTTTTCTTTAGATAAAAAACTTTTGCTCATTTTTCCAAGAAACTATTTTATTTGTAAAATGTTATCATATGTGGATGGAATTAAATTTTATAAATAAGAACATTGAAACCCAGGAAGGTACATCATTACGAAGAACCACAGGTTGAAAATTTCACAGTGAGTATCTGAGTCAGAAGCACCTGAGTCAGAACAATTTGGGGAAATATCAACATGTACCTCTTTAGTACCAACATGGGGCTGTATCATTCCTCTGTGAAAAACCACTCAGCAGCTCCATTGCAATAGAAGGAGTCCAGTTTCCCACTGTCCAGCACATACCCTGGCCTGGCCTTGGGCCTCAGCAGCTGTTCTTCCCTCATCCACTCTCTGCCCACTCTACCCCTCTTTGCAGACTCATTCAGTCGAATGGTGTTGACCTGTTCTTGCTCTCCACTCCAGTCTTAGAAAAGCCCCCCTTGGGCAAGGCATGATGAGGCAACCCTGTAATCTTTATTGTCTGGGAGGCTGAGATAGGAGGACTGAAATTTTCAAGTCTTACAATAGTCATCTCTATCCACATGAGTTGCACAGTTCCACACAAGCATGCACTATTTGTTATAACTCATTTTCATGTTGTTTAAGCAATCTGAACTGGAGATATCTATGTACATGTGTTTATTGGCCACTTTTCAGTGACCTTCACATACAACACAGATACTCCTGACATTCAGAATAGGGTGGAACATGAAAGAACACTCAGTACCTATTGTTCAATCAAATGTAGCTAATGAGAAAGTCCCCGAGGTCCTATCTAGGAACAGAGGTCTCAGGTCTGCATGTTAGTTTCCTAAATGACTTCGACATGCAATAATATCCACAAGCTGCACTCAACAGATCCCAAACATCCTGCATCATGCTTTCCGCACAAGTAGCTCGTAAGCGACTGGGCTATCTCAACTGTCTGCTTTGGAAGAAAAGCTATTTGGAGATTCACTGAAATGTTCACTGTAGATGGAGATTAAGTGCCACCTTAAATTCCTTTTCCAGTCTCCAAACTTCCTGACAATTGTGTTAGCTTGAGCTTTGATGGCAAGTTTAGGAATTATCTGCACAGATGGAAAGAGATAACATTCTACAAGGATCTGGGTTCTATTCATGGTAGACTCAGAGAGGATCATGGGATCTTGAGCAATTTAATTAAATTCTTTGGGTCTCATTTTCCTCATCTGCAAAGTGAATGTATTGAGCTAGATTATCTCTGCATTAAAAATGATAAGTGCCAAGTCATTCTAACTACTAAAAAGAACCCTTGCAGTTGTATTCAGGGCTGTGAAAGGCGCCCTGAACAGCCATGCTCAACCCAACCACAGTCACCCAACTTCTGTCTTATGTTTAGCACCTTGCCTTGTGTCAGGAAGACAAGAAAATATCCCATTCACATTTAAACAAAACGCATTTGTTCTGAGTCCATGTGATTCCACTTAAATGCCTGTAAGGGATGTTTTGGCTGGGCACCTGGTAGGTTTCTGCTAGAAAATTCTCACATCTGTCAGTGACCCAGATAGAATGTTCCTCTGCTCTTCATCACACACACACACACACACACACACACACACACACACACACACACACACATACAAAAGGTACTAAAAGAAATTTTCAGTTGCTTTTTGAGGGACTTTCAAACCAGGGTCAAGCTTCGTATTTTAACATAAAAATAAATGTAGAATAAAACCATCTCAAGGTTTCTAAAGGACAGAAGAGGATGGTCTTTATTTGCCAGACCTGGCATGAGGTAGTCTCTGACATGCTCTGCCAGTCAGTTCTTTAAAAGAGGAGCCAAGCAGCGCACAAGGTGGATGGTGGTGTGCAGGCTGCAGGTGGAAGGGGAGGGGCAAACAAGGGAAGGCAGACAGAGTGATCACACTCAGGGACGAGGCGGCAGAGATCACTGAGGCTATAGTGCAAGAGAAAGGGGTGGAGAAAGTAGAAAAGTAAGATTTGCCGTGTTTGAGTTTTTCTTCGCTTCCCTCTTAAAGACATTAGTTTCTCAGGGTTGGTTGAGATTCCTTTCTGGTTGTCAGTATTTACAATGGATTCTATCCTGAGCACAGAAGATCCTTTTGGCTTTGGAGCAAGACCCATCACCCGATGAATTACAATCCACCCTTTTTTCAGTGCCACTCTGTATTTAGATGAGTTTAGATGACTTATATGCAAACATAAGATCCATGAGGTGACATTTTAACCAGCCTCGCTGGTTTCTTAGGCCACACACAAATCAGTCTTCTCACTACATCACTCCCCCTTTATGTAAAAGGAAACAGATGATATCACCTTTTGTTAAAAAGATAAGAGTTATAGTATTGACTGCTTTATATAAATATTTCTGTTTATCTGCAGAACCCTAAGAGTCCTTGCCAGGAGAAAGAGAGAAGGATTAACCAAAAATCAGGCATGGCCACACCACTTAATGAAGACTAGTCAATCTTATTTATTCAACAAATCAGCAGTGAGGATGGGAAACAACATTAATCTCAACTTTTCCAAACCTAGAAAGGTGTTTGCCTTTCTTAATACTACCCAACTATGGACAGTGTGATTCTCAGGTCCAAATCTCACATGGGATATATGGAGGAGTCTATAAATCCTGTTTAAAAGCCCAGAAGCACTATACAACATGTCAAATCTCATCCAAGGAGAAATGACTACAAAATATAGAAAGGGAATTATTATATTCAATGGGTAGCACAAAGTTTATGACTTCTATAAGAAAAGCTAAGGAAATCCATTACTCATTAACAGAAAGTACATTATTTCCCTGTATACGCTACTGGGGAAACTACTAATATTGAAAATGTAAGAGTTAAAGAGTACACAGAAATGGGATAGGTTCCTCTCAGAGTGTTCTCAGCAGAGGCCATTGAAGGAACTGTCCCACCAAACTCCTTTCTGCAGAAGCTGGACACTACCATGGTGTGCTGCTGGGCCTCCCTTCTGCAGGCGGCCTACTGAGAACCATCTCTTTGGATGGAAAGGGGACCACTAAGCAGCCAGGTGGCTCTGATTCCTGAGAGCTGTTCTTTGTGAATTAGTAATGCCAAGGGGTATGAGGGAGGAAGACGTTGGAGACAGATTCAGAATGTCTAGGAATTTAGTTCAAACAGGGATCTAAGAAAAGTCACTGCAAATGTCACCCTGGACAGAGAAAAGACCAGGGAGTGGCAACGGTCTGACCCAGGGCCTGCTACTGGGTCTTGTGTGAGGTTAGTTGTGGGAAGGCTGCTGCCCTCATGTTTTCAGAATTCTCTTGCCAGCCTTGGCCAAGAAACCTTAAACCTCAGGTACTGCGCTGCTTCAGAGGAAATGAATGGCACAAAACAGGCAGAGAATAAGCCACAGCAGACCTTCGACCAAATAAATAAGTCCCCCTGGCCTTTGTGAGAGCATTTACAGGACACAGTTGTTTGTGCGCTGGAGGGGGGTGAACCCTTTGGGGTGTGTGTGTGTGTGTGTATGTGTCCGTGCATGCACGTGTGTGCAGACATGCACATTCTCCCAACTTGGACCATCGCCCAAACATTTTAATAGATAGAGCCCACAAAGAAGAATAAAAAGGAAAAAAATTTAAAAACTATTTCACTGAGCAATTTAAAAATCTTTGGAAAAAACAATAAAAAGAAAGACTTTAACAAAATTGCAGCTATAGCAGGTCTGGGAGGGTAACTTAGTAAAATACTCTGTGGATGGCTTCAAACCTCTAATGGAAAGTTGTATAAGTGGCTGAGGCCAAAGTAGGCATTAATTACAATGAAAAATCAGTTTAGAGTAGGCCACAACTAAATTGGAAGCTGGTCCTCTAGGTAAAACAAAGAAAGTGAACAGCAGCCTCAGATTTGATTACATGGCAATACAAGAAAAATGTGCTGTATGTTGTCTATTATTAAAGCTGCTTTGGGGCCCTGTGTTGGGTGCCTCAGGGATTTTAATAAAAAATTAGTAATAGGTCTGCTGCCCTGGCTCACTGTGGCTTTTTGGAGTATTTGTGGGTTCAGGGCTGGTCCTGCAGTGCAAATTAAGTCATTTCAGACAAGCAGCCTCAGAGTATTATGTGATAGCAAAGTTCAAATACTGCACTTTGGCTTCAAAAGGACACAGCCCCTTGCTGGAGGCTGATTCAGAGTTTCAAAGAAATAATAAAAATTTATCAGAAAAAGGACGGGAAAGAAATGAAAAGCAAGGAAGAAAAAAAGAAGCAACTGGTTGTCTTTGTGTGTCTTTGAGTCCTCCTGCTGAATCCCAGCTGCAGTATATAAACTACAGGGGTACATAAAATATTGCCAATGAGAGAGTAAATGGCACAGTAGCCAGGCAACTGTTAGCTTGTTTTTTTTTCTTTATAAATGTTAACTCTATAACTCTTTTTATATTGATGTAGTGATATTAATAATATTGCCTTTATTACTAATATCACCACTGGGTCCATGGCAAGACTGTATATATCTGAACCATGAAACATTAACAAAAGTTCACCCTGATTAAAAAATCAAACATATAAAACCTATAAATCTACATTCTTTCCAAGATGAAAATGTCTGGGACAAATTTTTGTATAAATGTGTTATGCAAGGAGGATATTTCCCAGCTTTTCCCAGATATGCCACAAACCTGACAACAAGTGTTATTTGCTCTCAGAGACAGTTCCTGGTCTGATCCAAGTAAAGACAAAGATGTGATGCCATTCAAACTCTGCTAATACCTGTGTAGGCTAAGTGAGTGGTGAAGGCTTATACAGAGAGAAGGTGTGTTGTCATCCTGAACCCTTGCACAAAGGTAGAGCCTTAGCAGTCAGACAAAGTAAAGTATCGGTTATATATATATATATATATATATATATATATACACACACACACACACATATATACATATACATATATTTACATATACATATATATGTACATATATACATATGTACATATATCTACATATACATATATTTACATATACACATATACGTATATATGTAAATACATAAAATGTGTGTTTGTGTGAGCATAAATGTACAAAGGGATAGGAATCACAAGGAAGACAAGCTTTTATCCAAATTTCCATGTTTAGGAGTTTATTAGATAAAGCGAATCAAAATTCAATCCCTGCCCAACATTAAACACTACCCAGTTCCAAGATTTATTGCATCTATTGGCAGAAGATGTGGCTGCATAACTCAGTGGCCTTCAGGGAGTTCCAGGAAGTCCCTATTCCTCTCAAATACCTTTCTCTTCCACCTTATGGTCAGTACCGGATGTTAGAGGAGTTAGAGAATGACTTCTCTAGCTTAAAACATTGGCTACTAATAAATGCAAATTATCCTGCAAAATCTTACTGACTGCTATTGTTTAAATGAGTCCCTTCCATGAGGGCCGGAGACTTAGCTCAGTGGTTTGGGCACATGCCTAGCAAGCGCAAGGTCCCTGGTTTGATCTCAGGTAACCACACACCACAGTGCCAGGTGTGGAGCTCACACCTGTAATCCCAGCACTCCAGAGGCAGAGGCAGGAGGATTGCTGAGTTTGAGGCTTGCCTGGGCTACAGAGTGAGCTCAGGGCCAGCCTGAACTACAAATCGAGACCCTGTCTCAAACAAACAAATAAATAAATGAATGAGTCCCTTCCCATGTTCAAAGGGTACCTGCCACTGTGACAGTACTGAGAGTGGAGCTGGGGCAGATGTGGTCTATTAGGGATCTTTCTCACATGCGTGACATGAGGTGCCCCTACAAACGACTTGCTGGATGGACTCTCCCTGTCCTGGTTTCCCCAGGTAAAGATGTAGCAAGCAGCAACTTAGTAGATGGACCCCCACATTTTGGAGTTCCAAGCCTTTGGAACCATGAGAAATATTTTTTTTTTCTTTGTAGATTACTGATTGTTGATATTCTGCCAGAGGAGTGGAAAGTGGACTAAGACACCAACTTTGGAGTAAGTAAAGAAACAGAAACAGGGTAAGTACAGAGACACTAACTGGATAAGGAAGTTCATTTAAGAGACTGAACATAAATTTTATCAAGGGCATAACTTCTCCAAAAAGGAGCCTTCTCTCAGAGGCTCGAGCAGGCTCTGTGTAATTAGAGGATAGTCATCTTCTACTGAGAGCAGAAGCAGGAACACGGTTTCAGGTGGGAAATCACCATGATTTCAGGAAATGGGGTTCACATAGACTTAAACCAATCATGTCCCTCTACTCGGTCTCCCAACAAATACTCCTGAGCATTTTCAAGGCATCAGACATTGTACAAGCTGCTCTGAAATCAGAAGTAAATAAAACAAGTTCCTTCATCGTCCCCAGGTTACCAGTGACCAAAAGTTTCATAAATTTTTCTTTTCCCAATCTGCTGAAAATTCAAAGCAAACATGCAGCAAAGGGTAGAGATAAAAGTATCAGCCACACAGAAAAGAGGGTGAGACTCAGTTTTCCTCAAGCACACAAAGACCTGATAATACTGACATTCATTCAAAGTTATCACCTGGAAAGCGCGACAGTGGCTTCCATTCTTCCAGCACCTTGGTCGGGATGATCATATCATATTTTTTCTGATTATAGTTTTAAAATATCTGGTAGTGAGAGTAAGGTTTTGTACGCTGGCAATGATATCAGTTTCAAAACAAACTGTGCAATGTCGTCTTGTACTGATAATGTATTATTACATCATTTTAATTTTTTCAAAGTAGGGTATTCAGTCTTATAGAAGTTCTATAAACATCTTGATAAGGATACTTAAATGTATCTCTTGTGCAATCAATAGGCAGCTACTGACTTATAAGATACATATATATGTGTATATATACATATATATATACACACACACTTATACTCAGAAATCTAAAAATAAAGATCTCAGAATGGAAAAATCACATATTGAGATTTAAAGCAATGATAGACTGCTTCTGTTTATACATATATTTTCATGGAATATTTTTAAAATTCATCCTTTCAAAATGAAAATTTTCCCATGTTCCACTATCAATAAATTTATAAAAGATAAATTTTCCAAACTGATACTTTTTCCCAAGTCTTCATTAATCTGCATACAGGTTCCTTGCAGAGTCTGGACTAAGTCTACAGTACTCAGTATTGAAATAATAAGTTTACATAATCAGATATTATTCAATCATTTTTATGTAGGAACAAAAAAATCTTATTGCAATTTAAAATGAATTCATTGAATCAATCTCTGGCTCCAGATGGGCATAGAAAAAATATATTTTCTACCCAAGTAAAAAATTACAGAAATTTCTAGTATAACTTCCTCCTGAAAGGAATCCTACTTGCCAAGCTATAAAATGTAAGTGTTCAATATGTCATATAGGAAGGGAATAGGTACACAGAATTCATAAGTCTCTGAATCCTCCACCAGACTTCTTAGGCAGATACTGTGCTGGCTTCAGCTTTTTTATTCAGTACTGAACCCTCACCACTCATGATAGTTTTAATGCATATTCATAAAACATAATAACTATTTGATGCTTGGCTAATGGTGGTAGTAAACATTTCCTAGCAATACTCACTAAGTATGAAAAGATGTCCCTTTTGGAATTTGGGACCTCAAGGTGTACATAAAGGCAACTATTTTGTTGTTGTTGTTTTAATCTTTATTGGTACATTGTATATACACATCATATCATGATCACACTCGATACTGGGAATTTGTACCAGTATATGACATAATTTAAAGACAACTTTTTAATGTTAAATTTCCTATTTAGGATAATTTCATTTAAAGTCAACAAGAAAGTGTGTGTGTGTGTGTGTGTGTGTGTGTGTTCTCATCCTATAGTTCAGCCTTTAGAAATGAAGTCCTCTCACTCCCTGCAAGACAGCTACTATTTAACAGGTGAGACCAACAGAAACTCAATACCAATACAGCATTAGGGCCACAATATCCTAGATAGAATGAGCGGAAATAGTCTAAAGAAAGACCACAAGGATGGTGTTCACCTCATGTTTCTCAAGAAAGTGGCATCAGATCTGGGCTCTACTAAGCATCAATTTCAACTCCTGTTGCCATTCATGGGTCACTGGGAGTATTTATAAGCAATTTTAGTAAAAGAGTAAAGGAAATAGTTGGGGAGAAAAGGACTGAGGAGTAAAAAGCAAAAGGGGCGCTGATAAGAAAGAGATTGCAGGACTTTTGATGTTCACTTGAAAAGATATGTGGCCACTCAAATGGAAGAACTAAGAAAAAGAAGAACCACTGGAAAGAGCAAAGGCCTAGGACAGCATTGGTGAACCTTGTAGAACTTTCATTGACCAGCTGCACATGTGCCATAGTCTCACCATGAATCTGGGATACCAGTTGTAATATTCAACACCTAGTCTGAAGGCAATTTCTACTTTTCCTTTCACACCAATAGGGAGAGAGATTTAAAAATACAAAGGTATAAATACAGTTGGAAAGGGGAGTTGATTACACTGCTACTAATGAAAATGATAGTAGATATAATTAAGGAGTTACTACATTCTAGGCTCTGTGAATAGCATATGGTGTTCCTGAATTTTCCGAACAACAGTATGAAATAAGATTTTCAAAACAAAATAAAAGTTTAGAACTGCTATGTCAATTAGCCAAGGTGATATATATTTTAAATGATGAGGCTAAAAATATAATTTAAAGTTTAGAGTCTGTTATTTTTTTTACCACAACAAATTATAGTCTCTCTAATGATCTTATTATTCTTCCCAAAAGTAGAAGGACAGATTTTCCAGTAAAAGACTAGACTAAGATTGAGTTGGTAGTTTTACGCAAGTGTTAAATATTTAACAAGAATAAAAAAGATTGAACTCACTATTAAATAGATATTTTTCAGCAGCTCTAAAAGTTCAATTGGTTTGGAAATCATAATTTTAATCAACCAATGAAGTCACAAGATTTTTTCAAAACAGAAGTAAAACAAGGAGAAGAGGATTCCGGTGACTGAACTTGCAGAATGATTAACCCTATAATACAAAGTTGTACACTGAAAATGTGATACGATATATACTTGAACAATTGGCAGTTGCACTCAGGTCAAGGAGGAGGACGTGACAATAAACATGAAGATAAGGAAGTATACAAAGATGAAAACATCCTTGCAGAGGTAAACTGACACGAAGGCATGTGAGGAAGGAACTACGGATGCTACTCAGGAAGGAATAGTTCAAAATCATGGGTTCAGGTGGTAGCATCATAATCTAAGCCACTCAGTTGAGTTTCTGTGGATTGGAGGTCAGAAGTGGCAACAAAATAGAAATGCTAAGAGAGTAATTAGGGTTACTTAGGGTAATGGCAGGTTTACCTGCCTCTTGTTATCTAGAGCATGTTCTAAAGTAAATACCCAGATTTGAGCAGTATTGACTTGCAATCAACTTGAGTTACAACCAGCCCTCAGAAACCAATTGAGTTCATAAGACAAGGGTCTACTGTATTCATTTTGCTTGATGATGTTGATGAGTAGCAAGAACTACACAGCTTTTCCAAATTGAACTATTTTGTCTTCCTTCTGATCCAAGTAACAAATGTAGGGACTCTATTTTCCTTCCTCCTTTGTTGGGAGTTTTGGTCTGTGGCTCCATTCCACTGACTTCCTGCACTCTGCTCTTTGCAAACACATTCTCAGGGATGCAAGGGCATAAAGGGTTCAGACACAGAATGAATCCTCTTCTTATGGAAACAATTATGTGATAGATTCCACTTGGCTTAAAGAAACAGGCAATAGAGGGGAAAGGAAAATTCTCCTTTGCTCGCAGGAAGTCCCTGGAAATGGAGCCTGGGAATAATGTTCCTTCCAGTTCAAGATGCTTGGATTCACAGTAAGAGTCCTGATTAGTTTTACTCTCAAGTCTGTAAAGGAGAGACAATATATTTTATTCAAAATAGCTTATTCTGCATGTGATAATATCAGTAAACACTCTGATCAAGGTATTTCTAAGTCAATAATTGATATCACATGTATGACTTTAAAGGCCTGTGGAGGATTTTTAACAGTAATCCATTCAGAAGCTGAAAACGTGGACAAGGAACCAAAACTAAACTCAAACTTTGGTAAATATAGGATCAACATTTCAATATCTCACAATATGCCACAATAGATAATGAAAAAAATAAATATGTTTGGATTGCTCCAACACTGTTGTCAAAGGCTCTGCAGAATGATTTCTTTCGATGTTACCCAAAAAAGGGAAAAGTTGAAAGAAAAACTTCATAGGGAAACCACAATTAGATGCATGTTCTAGTCTTATTCATCTATTCTTCTGTACATCATATTTGTTCAGAGATACCTTGGGAGAAACACTTTGAAAAGATATTCATTTGAAAGCCTAATTACTTTCCCTATAGCATCATCATGTAGTTTGAACCAAAGCTTCTGTGATTAATACTGCCTCAACTCTACTGATGAATGAAAACAGCCTGAATATCACGAGTCTGGCCAGTTTTCACCTTTCTTAAATGTATATGAAAGGTCTCCTTAGTCACTATTTCCACAAACAAGATTTTGTGATTAATCCAGGTTTGACATAAGTTAATGCATGATTCTCCTTCACCACAGCAGTGTAAACTAATGTAGGAACTTTGCTAAAGTTCTACAGGTTGCTGAATAAGTAGAGAATTCATGAGATGTACTAAGGCTCCTCTCCCTACTCATTAAGGTAAAAGTAAGAATTCCAGGGCTCTAAGGACTTCCTCTGTGCCCCAGAGCAATTGGCTGGTGGAAAGTCCAGGACTTGTACTGTTCTTCACACCTTGCCTTTGTATTATGAATGGTTTTATTGCCTGTGTATTATGAACGGATCTGATCTTGGCCTTTTGAGGTAAACCCAGTTCCCAGCCCGCTTTGCTTCAATAGAGCCAAAGACTGAGAGGACCTGAAGACTCTGAAGAGAAACAACATTTCCAATTTATGAACTAGGGCAATTTATACCACACTCTAGGATCACAGGTTTGGGGGGTTATTAAACCCAACTCCTAAATGGTATCCATTCCTAATTCTGTTTCCTCTTTCCTGGTTGTTCTCTTCATCCCAGAATCATACTGTGTTGATAGCAAATGATTAATGTTTATTCAAATTCTCCCTCTGAAATCTTATGTAATCATTGGTGAAGATATTGATACATAGAAACAAAAACAGCTACAGGGAGAAGGTGGATGTGGGGAGAAACAAGGACAGGGAAACAGAAGGAGAAAGGAGAAGGAAAAGAAGAGAAAGAGAAAATAAAAGGAGGAAGAAAGAGGAAGAAAAAAAAGAGGAGAGAAAAAAGAAGAAGAAGAAGAAGAGGAAGAGAAAAACAAAAAGAGAAGAAGGAGAAAGAATGGTTTCTGACTTGAGCCCAGGACTGGGAGTTCAGAGTTGGCAGCCGACCCTGTAACACTGAAAAATCCCCCTCCCCCAAAGCTATGCAATAAAATAGACATTTGTAAATTGTTGCCTGGTGTGGCCAAAGCAGATATATTTGAGCTGATCTGTTTGTTTGTTTTTTTTTTCTGCATTTCTAGCTTTTAATGCTCTGTTTCGCTGTAAGGAAAAGACAGGAGATCTTAATGTATCCACTTTGGTTCTCATGATTTGATGATAGTTAACTTGGGTGCTGTTGGTAAAAGGAGAAAGGACCTTAGTGAAAGATAAAAGCGAATATTTTTGATTATGCAATAAAAATCCTCTTATCTTTGTATGCTCTTTTCTTATTTATTATAGAGTGAGAGTGCAAGGACCCTGCCAGTGCAAGTGACTTAACTGGAAGAAAGCAAAATATAATAGACCTGACTGTTTAGTGATTTTGGTCCTCCTCATTCTTATTGTTAAGTTTGGATTATCGTGGCAAATTTCATTCTTCGTTCTGCATACCTTCTGGTTTTCTGCTTTATTTTCTAGTCATTACTGTTACTCTTCCTTCTCCTAAACTAAATTCTTTTACTCAATATTAATCCTGAGGCTTCTCAATGAGCAACTACTGTACTGTAATCCAAACACTACAGACACTATTCTGGGTAATTAGAGGTGCATCAGTGTAAAAAAATTTCAAGGAAGAAAAATATCTTATTAACTTTCTGTATTAACCTCAAAGTTTATGAGAAAAAAATAATCAGCAAATAAGGAATGGAACCTATATATTATATTCAATAAATTTTATTGGAGAACAATAACGCAAATGCCGGACGTGGTGGCTCACGCCTGTAATCCCAGCACTCGGGAGGCAGAAACAGGAGGATTGCTGAGTTCGTGGCAGCTTGCCTGGGCACCATAGTGAGCTCAGGGCCAGCCTGAACTACAAAGCAAGACCCTGTCTCAAAAAGCAAAAAACAAAAAACAAAACAGAAGAAAGGGCATGGAGGGCGCTCAGGTGGTCAGCAATGCGCAAGGTTATATATGGCGGGTAGGGCAGGCATCATGGAGAAAAGAGGTTTCAGACCATGAGTTGGTGGAGAGGGAGTTCAGCATGCTCTTCCTGTGTGTTTAAAGGGATGTCAGGGGAGCAGGGTGGCTGGAACAGAATAAGCGAGGAAATAGGAGATGAGGTCAGAGTATCTCCTGAGTCTGTAACCAAACTTTCAGCCTGACTGACTGCTGTTTGGAAGGACCAACTTTGTTGCTCTCTTATGAACAGATCAAAAAGGGACAGGAACATGAACACCTGTAGATGCAAATGAGCTCTAGAAAGTATGACAGCTTTTGTAGAATGGGAAATCTCCAAAGGAAATTTGGTGTAGGAATGTAAGGAGGGGAAGGAATAAATATGATTCTGAAAGAAAATAAAAGAGCATGTATATAGGGAGTGGGGAGGTAGGGTAGGTAGGGATACGGATAAAAATGAGAATTAACTTGTGTCATATATTGGTGCAAATTCCCCAGTGTTATGTGTGATGTGAGATGTATATAAATTGTACCAATAAAGAATTCAATTAAAAAAAAGGGACAGGAGACCTGTTGGTGGCCAGTGTGTCCACAGAGTGTCAATGCTGTGGTTAGAGTATGAATATATTTTGAAGACAGAGCCTGTCCTATTTTCAAACAATCTGGAGGAAGTGGAAAAAAAGAATGAAGACAGGGTTTCCAACCCAAGCACTGGAAAACTAGTTACCATCCTTGGACAGTGATGAAAGCGTTTTGGATGAGGAAGGATATCAGAAGTTTCATTCTGAACATGTTGAGTTGGAAATGTCTATTAAATATGCAAATATATAAGTCTTGTGAGCAGTTAGATAATTTAAATTCCAGAGAAAAAGTCTAGGCTAGAGAGATAAAATAAAGGATAGTGTGATTTCAACTTTTTTTCTTTACGTTCTTAGCTGCTTGGAAAAATCTATAACCTATAATTAGTATGTCCATATCCCAATTCCTTTATGTTAAGAAAAAAGTGAAAAAGAAAAAATAGGAAGGTAGGTAAAAAGAGATAGAAAAATAGATTGGTTGATTGTTAGAGTATTTACCAGCCTTACTGCTTCAAACAGGACACACCCTAAACAGTTTAAGTCAAATCCTAAAACCCCTTAATCTTGTTTTCACATAATGGCTCTAAGTCATTTCTGGTAGATCTTCCATTAGAAATGGCTCATAACATTTTAACTTCAAGTTTATCTACCTCCAGCCTTTCAAATAATTAAATATTTAAATGTTCAGGGAAGCTAGCTTTTGTGAAGCAAGAATTCTTTTGCATTGCAAATTTTCACTTTTAATTTCTCTGCTGGGTAAAATAAGAGTTCTAGGGATTGAGTTTGCTCCAGGTGCATGTAAAGTGTAAAACTTTCCCCCTCTGCTGGGTTCCCGGATGCCCCTTTGGAGGCAGGTGACACCTCTCCCACAATAATCAAGGGTCTTTTCCAAACTGATCACTGGCCTTTCCCTTCCACATCAGCAGCTGTGTGGAAGCAGAACCAGCTGGGAGTCTTTAGAGAGGATGTGCAACTCCAGCAATCTCCAAAGTTGGGCGGGCTCTGTTCTCAGGTGAGCCACCGGGCCCAAGGCTCCTTTGGTGGAGTTTCAGTCACTGATATGCCTCTTAGGAGATGCCCAGCAAAAAGAGAGAAACGCAGCTGATGTGAACTAAATGCAGCTCCCTGGCCCAGCAGGGATCCCCCCAACCTGTGGGGAACCAGTCTGTTTTTGTCTTCTAGGAGAAGAGTAAATTTGGGGGCTACATTGGCATCCACCTTTTCCTCCTTCTCCTTACAGTTCTTACATATAATTATACTCTAGTTTTCCTTCCATAAATTATTCCATGGCAGGAAAACATTTTCTATACTTGATCTTAGCCAAAAGGCCGAGAAGCGATAGGAAAACATTTTCTTAAGACTCATCACTTACTAAGAAGAAAGAAGAGGAAACTTTTTTCCCCTGTGACTTTAGTTGGAGGATATAAACATATATACTCTCAACCAAGTATGGACAAAGAAGGAAAAAAGTGAGGAGGATTAGAGCACCCGGATTCAACTGAGCCTTGTTTCTGCTGTCTTCATCTGCATTGAATTGGTCACGACCTTCCAGGTGTCTTTGAGGTTGAAGTGTTTGCTGGACCATTTCGAGCAGAGCCTGCTGGTTCACGTGGCCCTCCTGACATCAAGAGGCAGCTTTTAAAAGAACAGAAGCACCTTGTCAGGGCTTGAGGGTCACTAATAGCCTGCCTTGGGCCTTCTGATAGGTCATGTTCAGCTTCCTCATCCAACACAAAGGGAAAGGCACAGGAGGTTGGGGAGGGGAGGGGGATAATTATCATTCTGGTGTTTTTTTTTTTTTCCTCAGGCCTGGAGTTATGCTCCATGTCACTGTGTTAATGTGCCTGCAACCAGGGAGACACATAATGCTCCTCTCAGCCCTGTTTATTAGCAAGATCCATTTGCAAAGGCCCTTCTTTTGTGCCACAATATGAATGTGCTTTGATGGCAAATAATTACGGCAGTCCTTTTGACATGAAGATCCACAGGCTGCCCTAGTTAAGCCAGTAATTAGCCTGTCCTCCTTTTCTTATTATTATTATTGAGAAACTACAAATTATCCTCCTATGTGCACTGGCCATTGCCTTTTCTCCTTTCTCTTCTTCCACTCTCTCCTGCTCACTCTCTCCTGCTAGCTGCTCCCTCTCTCCTCCCTCCTCTCCCTCAGCACTTTGGATAGACGGAATGCAGCTGCACAAAAGCAAGATAAAGCTCAACCATCAAGATGATGAACAATCTGGATGAAGAGCCTTCGAGATGAACACAAAGGCTGGAGAAGTGCAGTTGGTATAGGCCTGGACAGCTGAAGAATGCTCCAGTCTCACGATGAATAGCCCTCATTTGTGAATATACAGATTTTTCATGCTGAATAAAAACTGAGTGGAGGTCACAATAAATAAACTTTTTCCCCCTTCTTCTTAAATAATAATTCAGGTTCCTGGCACCAAACAGCTGTAAATTGAAGGTTATGCTTAGTTTTCTCAACTCTCAAAGGGGATAATTAAGCTAGGATCACATTGTTTGATATATTAGTGTAATGATGAGCTACAATATTCTGCTTGTTTCGAGTTATTTTAGTTTTTCTTTCCCATTATCTATTTTTTAATTACATTTCAAATACATTTTAAATGTAAGAACAGCAGTTCTGAAACAGAGTTTGCCCTGTGTTTGGATCCATTTGAAATGTATTCATATAACATTTAATTAAAGCAGCAACATTTCTCTTTAGAAAATGTGTGGAGGTAGAATATCTATATTATCTGACTAGTTCTGACATAATCTTGCCAAAAGGCTGACTCTTTTTCCTTATTGGTGCAAGATAATTAGACCATCATTAACCTCCTGAAGCATCACTGTCAGTATTTCTTGGTGTTATAAAATCAGGATTTGGGAAGATTTTCATAATTTTGCTTAAGATCACCGAGAAGGCAAAGATCAGTTCTGAAACATGCTCAGCTTATAAGATTTCTGAAAACCAGACTCTGCAAGGCTATCCTTTATAAAAGAACTCTGCCCAAGGGAAAAGCTGCAAACGGTGTCCCCTTGCTCCCTGTAACACTCCCATTTGTGAAGTCTTGACAATAGAAAGGCTCAAAAACTGTTTTGTGTTTTATTAATGTAGGCTAGATTGTCATTTTCTTCCAGTAATTTCTGTGATGAACATGTACTAAAAATCAAAATATCTGTGTCAAATAAAAAAAGGAAACAGTACATTCCTAGAGAACTCTCCTTTTGATAAGCAAAAATGTTTTTTTAAAAAAAAATTCAAAAACAACCATTTATTGTTGAATGTTCAGTGAATGTTTTATTCATTCAGTTGATTGGTTAGTCACTTATTTTTTTTTTTTTTTGTGGACTGTATCTACTCTCCCCAATTAGTCCCAATCTACAATGGAAACAATCATATTCACATTCAGAAAAGTCACCAGACTTGACGCAGGTAAGGAAAGCTATTTATGGGTAGGGATACTGAGAACTGTGAAAAAGAATGGATGTCCTTGACACCATTATGATCCATCCAAGAAGAGTTCACTTCTGAAAGACCCCAGTGCTACAGACTTTTAATTCAAGGACATTTCACCCATGTATGATGGAGAAATGTGCTTCCCCAAGACTCCTCCAGCAATTCAGAGAGCCCTACAGAAAAGGAAGAAAACATCTGTTCTGTCTGTGTGTGCCATAGGAGACCTAAGACAACAGAGAACAATCCTGTAACAGTCCAAGACAAAGGGCGAAGATCTCCTAAGAGGAGTCTGAACTTACTCACAAACTATACCTGGGGAAGAATCTGTAGGCTCATAACGCTTTTTTCTGCATTATTATAACAACAAACCAGCCAGAAACAAGGAGAATTCAGCTGTGGCCCTTAAACAAAGACAATCTTTACTTTACCTGTTTGATTCCCTCACAGTAGTGGTTTTTAAAGGACTGTTTGGAAATGTTGCATAGACTTAAGCCAGAGAAGCTTGGTTTAGTACTTCACATGGGTCAATGTAAAGTAGCTTAACAAACTTTAAAGTGATAGGAGCAGGTCTGTCTAAATACTCTGACAGCTACTTAGCATTTCTCTCTTCTTCTTCTTACACACTAATCAATTTCACCCACAATTTACTGAGTGTCTGCTATATCCTTGACACTTTGCCAGACTGTGGAAACTAATAAAGAACAAAACAGGTTAAATTCCCTCTTTGATAGAATTTACATTTCAGTGGGCAGAAAAAGATAGTAAACAAAGAAATAAATAAAACACAGAATACCAGGTAATAATAAATGCTACAAAAAATATAAGGCAAGAGAAAGTGAGTGGAGAAACTGAGTGTAGTTTACATGAATAACTCAAGGAGGACCTAACAAATACTGTGACACTTTACAGAGACCTAAATGAAGTGAAGAAGAGAGCCATCCAAAAGCTACAACTTTTGAGGAAAAGAAGTTTTCAGGTAAAGTAAGCGCTCTGTCAAATGTCCTCAGGGAAAGTCATGTTGGCAATGCTCCATCCTCAAGAAAAAGCATGAGGCTGTTCAGAAGTGAACAAGGAATTGAAGGGCAGGAATGAGAAAGAAAATAGAGAGAGGGTAGATCATGAATGGAAACTCCCCACTAAACTGGAAGAAAACTTTTTTGATAACTTGCTCACACTGGGCCTCTAGGTAATTTGCCTTGACTGCCTTGCATTTCATAAAGTTCATGCATAGCAAGAACTGAAAGATATACTCCAAGATGACTGATTGACTTATAGTTGTTCATTAGCAAAAATATGAAGCAATTTTAATTGCCTGCTGCAACATGAGCAACACTCCCCCATTGTCTCCAGAAACATGTAAAAGATCTGAACACACATTCTCCAAAAAAGATGCATTAACAAAAGTGAAACACACGAACAGCTGTTTAACATATTAGCCACTAGGGAGATCCAAATTCAAACTCTGAGCTATCACTATATGACTATTGGTCTGATCAAAGTAAAAGAAAGATGACAATACAAAATATTAACAAAAATAAGAAGCCACTGGAGCTGACATATACTTCTGGCGGGAGTACAAAACAGTAAAATATATTTGGATTATAATTTGACAGTTTCTTATAAAGTTGAACTATATGGCTCCAAAATCACACATCTAAGAAAATTTCAAATCCAGGCCTGCATACTTAAACAGATACAAACTTGTGTACAAATATTTACAGCACCTTCTTTTATAATTACCAAAAGTCAGAAACTACTCAAATGTTCATTCAGTGATAAGTGGACAAATAAATCATAGTATATTCATATAAGCTTCACTTGTCAGTAATAAGACGGATGGCAATTGCTTAATAAAACTCAAAAACATTTGTCCTAGGTAAAAGAAGCCAGACTCCAAAGAACATACACTGTGTGATTCCATTTCCATGGCATTCTCAAAACAACTATAGAATCAGTAATGAGTTCAGAGATTTCCAGTAACTAGAAGTGTGCAGAAGGAAATAGTATGAAAAGGAATGATAGCAATTTTTGAAATGATAGAAATATTCTCTATCTGAATTGTGGTGGTTACACATTGTATAAGTGTGTCCAAAGTCATAGGACCATACAAATAAAAAGATCATTTTACTGTACAACCATTATATCTAGAAATATATACTATAAGACTGGTATATTCTCAGGCGTGGTCGTTAATTGACTAATTGTCAACTTGAATGGGGAATGCTCAGTATGGTTCTCAGTCAGTATGATTCTGGTTGTGGAGGACACACTTTAAGGAGATCTGTTGACAGAGTGGTGTAAAAGGAGACGGGGATGAGGAATTTCAGTTGATATCTGTGGAAGAGCTTTGCAGAAGCTGATTTTTCTCCGAGGAGTCAGCTGTTCTCCTTGGAGAAGCTCGGGTCCCCATCATCCCAAAGGTTCAATCTGCTGCTGTCTTCAAAGGAGTTGCATCTTCACTTTCACCTGGGTGTGGACTCCCATCTTTACCTTCATGTGGGCATGGACCTCTGTTTTGGGGTGCAGATTCTTCTGCTTCCAGCACTGGCCTTTCAGCCTGATGGTACAGACTCTCCAGCTTTTAGCACCAACTATCTCCTTAAACAACCTCATTTTAGTTTTACATGCAAAGTTTTTATTGTGTTGTTGTTGTTGTTGTTGTTGTTGTTTATGGGGCTATGAGCAGAGAAGATATAGTTCCGGCCCTGGTGAGGAAGGTGCTCTAATTTCAGGACTGTGTCTGCTCTAACCATGTCCCCCATTTTCTGAAATCTGCATTATCACTCCTGCTCCCAAGAGTCTCTAATAATAGTTTCTGAGTTGGGTGAAGTCTAGGGCTCTAGTTTCATGCTATAGTCACGCAACATGTCAAAGATCCAGCATCAGTCCAGAAATTTATTAAGCACTTGCTATTTACAATGCATTTCAAAAGAAACATAAATATAGTACTTACTCTTGCAGGCTCAGAATTCATTCAGGTATGCAAACTATGTATATACAAGATAAGGTAAAAATGTACAATATACAAGAAGTGTTATTGATTTAGGCAATTGCTGTCATTTGAAATAGAAATGTTTTATCAAACAAAATTATTCTTGTTTTCATCTATCGAATGCCTTTTCTCTGCATCCTTTACAACCATGTCATTTTATCTTCATAGCAACTCTAAGACTTAAGTTTACTTTCCATTTTCAGATGAGGAAATGGAATCTCAGAGGGGATGAGTAAGTTGTTGGTAGCCACTCAATTGTTGAGCCAGGATGTGAAATTTAGTCAACCTCATTGTAAAACCTATTGTTTTTACACTCTCCTTGGGTGCACTGGTTGAAGAATAGTCACAAAAGGGGTAAGAGCTCACCTATATTTTACAAAAGCAACAACAATAATAACTATAATGAAAAATCCAAGAGTTGTTTAGGAGGAAATGATAGCACAAGAAATGTCTGTTTTGCAAATATTATTAGATTTCATTAAATTTGTATTAATTCCCAAACATTTTGGCATAAGTTCAGTCTGTAAATAGTGATGTCTTTTGTTTACATATACTCTTTAAATCAGGTCAAAATATTTCAAAAATAGAAACATCTCTTGCTAAGATGAATTTTCCATGTTAGAAATTTTCTGTAGGGAGATAGTGATAGGAAATTCAGTCAAGTTGGCTTAGGTGAACAATTCCCAACAGTGAAGCTCTTGCCTAATTCTAAGACTGATAAATGCAATAAGATACTGTACAAATCACAAAAAATACTAACTCTTTTAACTCTGGGTTATAGCTTTAGAATGGGACATTTATTATCAAAATTATCAAATGCAATCTTAGGTCTTAAGGAGTCACACTTCTTGCTTTGAACAAAGAAAAAGATATTCTTTTTCATATCTATGCTCCACTCCCATCAAATTTCTGATGGTCAGACAGGAGTGAAAACTTTTAAATTAGCATATATGGTACTTCAATGAAAAATAATTAGAAAAATGGATAATTTAGACCAACCATAAAGGGACTTCATTTTGCTGGTTGGTTAGTGTTTGCTAAAGCTCTAGAGTAGGAATCAACATTTTCTCTTTTTTAAAATAAATAGTAAATATTTTCAATTTTGCAGATTACAACTATTGAACAACACAACAGGAGCCATACATAACAATTCAATGAGTGAGTGTAACTGTACTCCTGTAAAATTTCATTCATAAAATCTGACATTCCCTGCTCTGCTGTGAGTACTTACTTTTGGCCCTAACCTGCTATGTAGGTGAATAGGCAGGAACTCAGAGAATATGAGTTGTCCTCCACCCAGGGAAGTCGCCCACTGCTTTACCTTACAGAAAGACATGCTGTCCCCATCCATATCCACCATATCCACCAGTCTCAGGTTGGTCTTTTTACTTGACCAGCACTTAAACTGCTCATGGATTTCCATTAGCAGCTATGGCAAAGGCAGTGGATTTATTAACTCTTTTCTTCACTCAATATCCTCATTTATAACCAGGTGTGAGCTGGAGAACACAGAGCAAGATCAATAATCAGAATGAAATGGGGAGATGCACAAAGCTACTTACTCAAATCTCCTTATCTCCCCCTTCCTTTACAATCATTTTTCCCCTCTCTCCTTCTCTTTGCTCCTTCACCAAGCTGATTTTCATTTTCACTGACTCAAAACAATGTAAGTTTTCTTGGCCCCATAATAGTAATGGCTCAATATATTGTGGCCAGGTTAAAATGGGATCACTTTCCAAGAATTATGAATAGCAAGGAAAGTGCAATGTCAATCTTCAGTGAAGGTTTTTCTCCACTTAAACACATACACTCAACATGTAACATCTATCAGCATCTGGTATTAAAATACTCTTAAAAATATTTTGCTAGTTCACTTTACTTGGCATTTTTATCACTATATCTGTAAAATAGTGATATAATTAGTAAGGCTGTTAATGTTTCTTGTGCTTAGACTTATGAATGTCGCAAAATCTATAAATCTAGCTTAGAGCAGAATAAATAATGGTGATAACACTGTCAAGCATTGATATAATTGCTGGATAGCTTCGTACAAACTGAATGGGTATTAGTCATGTTAAACAGCTTAATCTGGGTCACTTAACCCACCTCCTTTTGGATTGTTCAGCTGACCCAAAAGAAGCCCTCAAATTCATTCATTCCCCTGATTTTTCAAAGCATAAGAGACCCAAACTTTGACTGCTCTTAAATATATTTTTTCACTGGAAAGAGATTCCTTTCACTAGGACAAAACAAACAATAAATTCTTTATCTAGAAAATTCTACATCTGCTCTAAGATGAAAGTGGCTGAAATAATTCCCTGGACATTTAGTTATGTAAATCTGAATGTTCAATTTGTTGTGACCAGCACAGAACTCCACAGCAATTTCCCTAAACAAAATCCTACAATCCTGAAGTCAAAATTCTTTTCTCAGGGTTACGACAAACTCAATTTGTTCCACTATCTGGTTCAAAGCCCACTACCTACCTTCTAGTAGAAGTGAGGCACGCAATCTTATCTACAAGCTCTTCCCGGCACTCCTGTTTTCAGTAACAAGAAAGGATTAAAATGAACAATGCTGTACCCTGGTCCTGAGTAATGGGCCTTCAGAAACCAAAGTATTAGACAACTATATCAGCTATGAGATATAGTACCAAGGGCTAGTTCCACAGTATCAGCATTTTTAACTTTCATTCGTAAGTGACTGGATGATAAGAGGATACAATTCATATTTTGAATTCAGGGTGAGAAGATCTTTTGAATAAAATTGTTTTCCTATGTAGCTATATATCATTTCTCACCAAAATGCAAAACAAAGCTTGAATCCGCCCCCCCCAAAATGTCTATAATGATAGATTTCCATTGTATTTTTTCATTCCTTGGATGAATTTTTCAAGCCAAACTTTTGTTGCTGCTGCTGTTATGGATAGCACCAAAAGGTTTCAGGGAATCTTTCTTCACAAAGAAAGCAGCTTCCAGGCCCAGACAGGGACAGAGAGGGACTTGTTTGGTGAGTAACGGAGGCAGAGGCACAGCCCCTATGGAGGTACGTGTAGGGCCAGATGAGTAGGACAACACTTCATGTCTTTTTTTCTATCATCCTAGACCTGTTGTGCCAGCCTGCTAATGAGCAGACACACATCACCATTCAGTAGCATTTTCATGGCACTTAATATTTGCAGTACACATTACAAATTGTGTTTGTTAACCTCACAACATTCCTTATGAGATCTTCGCCATCCATTCACTCTCAGAGCATCTCATCAAGGGGCTGCTACTAGATTCACAAAATAAAACCTGGGACAATCACATGCAATTTTAGATCAGATTCACACAAGGACATATAAGGATGTTTAGGTGGAGGACGTATCCCTGCTCCTTGGAGACAACTCCAACTCTCCATAGTTTCACCTACCAGTCTTTTGTGGCAAATGTTAGTATAAACTCTCCTTGAACCTCATCATTGTTGGACTTTTACTTGACAACAAGATTTGTAAGTGTTTTATTTACTTGAGAAATCATTTTTCTCACCATCTGAATGCTGATCTTTTTACATGTTGACATGGAGCCTGTCTTTCTACCATGGGTAGAGAAAAACCTATGTTTACTTTCTGTAACCTTAGGTAGCTTTTAGATCAAATGCTATCTCTAATTTGATTTCTCTGAAATTATTATAGCTCCCCGGTAGCTCTAGTTGCTTCTTCTAAATTTTTTCTAAGGCACACTTTCTATTAGTAATATGATTGTGACACTGAGACAAGTCAGATTTTTTTTTTAAAGTAGACCATTTTTTCCTTCCAGTTCCCAATGATTGCAAGGCAAGGCCCAGCAGATGAAAACATAGTGTGGGATCCCAGAGCAAAGTCAATGGCAGAACCACAAAAGAAGCTATGGTGAGTTTTTATTCACTGGGCCATCTCAGCAACTTGCAAAGATCAGTTTCCAAAAGCTGTCAAAGAATAATTCTGAGATTAGAATTTGTTCATCTCAAATATCTTCATCAGAGGAGCTGGAGACATGGAGAGGACCAACCCCAATCCCAGAAGGTCCGACAGACGTGCGACCCTCCAGTGGTGCATGTGGGCTTCACCAAAGGTGCACACAGGCACAGTGCTCAGAGCCACCAGGAAAATCCACTGAACCAAAACATACTTTGTTGAGTGTTTATAGCCCTATGTTCTTTGCTCATTTAGAAACAACTTCACATTTCAAAATGTGGTAAAATTAAAAAAAGAATTTATGCGTACTTTTTACCCAAATTCTTAAGCTATTAACATCTTCCATTATAATCATATCATTGACAAAATTAGGAAATCCCCATTGAAACAGTACTATCATTGGACCTAAAGACCATATTCAAATTTTGCTAATTATCTCATTAAAGTGTCTTTTATTGTTACCAAACCTGGATCACACATTGTATTTAAACAGTTCCTCCATCTTTTATCTTTCATCACTTTGGTATTTTTGAAGGATATAACTCAGATATTTTTAAAAACTGTTCTTTGATTGGGGTTTTCTGGCACTCTCTTATCAAACTCACGTTATGTCTTTTTTTTTGCAAACGTGGTGGTATGACTTCATCATACCATACCAGAAGGCACACAATTTACACTTCCTCCATTATTAGTAACACTAACTCTGATTTCTTGATAAAGGTCACATTTTTCAAAATGCACCACTGCAAAATTTTTATTCTTCACTGTAATTTGTATGTATTCTTAGAATATACATCAAGAGCATATGAATATTATATGAAAATATTACAAGGAAAATTCCAGAAATAATTAGCTCTGATGTTTTAAATGGTGTACTATTCTAAGTAGGACTATTAAATCTCATGTGACCCTGCTTTCACCCACTACTTGAATCATCCTCCCCCACTACTTGAATATCCATGGTGTATGCGCTACACTCATGTCAATCACTTCGCAACTCTCTCTATTACCAAACTGCTATGATATCACAGTGTTTATGTCAAATAATCCCTATTTTACCTAATAATGTGCAAAACTAACACATTTCATGATTATATTACCATACCTTCTTTTAATTGTGCTATTTTATTATGAGTTACAGTTGTTAACTTCCTACAGGGTCTAATTTGTAAAATAAATTTTATTATAGGTATATATGGATGAATAGGAGGAAGAATGTAGCACAGATCCAGCACTATTTTTGGTTTTAGGAAAACACCAGAGGTTATTCCCTGTGGATGAGAAAGAACTACTATATTAGATTTAGCATGCTTTGAAGGTTTTTTATATACCAGGATCTTACTAAGGTAGCCATTGATCACTGCACTTTCACTCAATGTAAAGCCATGAGACAACTCTACTATCACCAAATAATGTCAGTGTACTCCAAGTTGTTGAGTTTATAAGTGCTATGAGCATAGGCACCATGTCCAACTTATTCATCAGTGTATTCCCCAAACCTAGCATACTTGCCTGACTCACCAAACTAGCAAAGCACTTCTTGAGTTCTCTTGTCAAATGTTTCAACGTGTGTTCTCCTTAGAGTCTACGAGGATGATAATGACCTGGAGAAGCTGGGGAACATCTAAGCAGAGCATCAACTTGATAAGTATCTTTTAAAAACTGGACCCACCAAGTCCAGTAACAATAAACATTTCACTTTTCTTTGATTCTCTAGATTCCCATGGACCTGGTCTTCAAGAGGAAGAATTAGCTAGGCTGAGAGATTCTGTTGTTATTAGTTTGCTCTTTTAATTCTAGTTAAAGATCCTCACATTGTTTAAAAGCCACCAGCATTAACAGAAAATGTTATTCTACTTTTTCAAAGCATTTCTGCAATCAGACTCTTGCAGCTCCAAGTTATAGAACCTGATGCATCCCACCAGATTGTGGCCTATGAAAGTAGCTTTAGACACAGACATATATGAACTTCACATGTCTGTTTCCTCCCCCCATTGCATAGCTTCTTCTACTTCTGTTCAGCTCTGAATGGCTCTCTTCTCACTGTGGTAAGAGAACTATCAGCCTCCACCATAGATTTCCAGCCAGGCAACACAAGAGGCAGAATGAGCTTCTCTATAGCTTTGTGGGGAGAGAAACTATCAGGAAGATAATGAAAGTATCAGGAAGATTAGACACTGAGTTATGTGCCTAACTTGAATCAATCCATATAGTCAAAATGAGGTACGCTAATTATTTACATCTTCATCACATCCCCAGTGCTATAGTGAAATCAGCCTGGTTGCCTCAATAGTAATCCAATGGATTCACTCATAAGAAAATTATTTTTTTTTTTACCCAGAAATAAATGGAAAGAAATAACCATCATGGTGAAAAGTACCAGGTGTGGAATGCTGGGGTATAGCTCGGTGGTAGAGCTCTGGCCTGACATACGAGGCCCATACATACTCTCTAGAACCGACTCCCCACAAAATACCAAATGTCCATTACAGTCCATGTAAAAGTAACAGAGGGTGTACTTTTCTACTCTTATGGCCTCTCCTGATCGGTCCTGAATCCACAGAATTCTTCTCTTCTTTGTTCCTGTGCCTCTCATGATAACTCACTGTGGTTCTTGTAACAATGTGATCACATCCCCTAGAAGAGAAATCTTATCTTGCTTATCCTAGACAACCCTCTGTATATCCAGGAAAATACACACAGCAGAAATCACAATGGCTGTTAAAATTGCAAGCCAGAGACTGCTGCTATAACTCCAGCTCATTTCTGGCTTTCTTCTTGACTGTCTGACTGAAATCTTAGTTTGAGCTTTTTCATGTTGAAGACCTCAACTAAAAACATCAAATTAAGAGCATTATTTCTATTTAGCATCTCAAGAAGAAAGAAGAAACCCATGCAGGTATCTCAGACCAAGATTTTGCCTGGCCTCACAAAGTCCTTCTCTCAAAAGTTAGCAAACACTTTCCAAGGGAGAAAGCTTAGAGAAAATTTTAAATGAGATTTTACCCCTGCCACTGATAGAAGAGGAGCTGCCATGTGAGAAGTTTTTAAAAAGGAGACAAAATTCCCTCAGCTCTTTCCCACTAGCCCTGCTCTGCCTTCAATACAGCAGCTGGTTTCTTCAGGCCTGCTGACCTTGAGCTAGGAAACTGGTCACGTGTAGCTCAAGTTATCAGACATCACCTGCCTGAGTGCATGCTTCTGACTTTTGTCTGTGTTTCTATTACACAAATGCCACCAGTTCTGTCTTTGCAAGATTGAATTGAAGATTGAACTGCCTGAAAATCCACAGAATCGAGCCTTGCTTTCCCCTCTGCTCCAGCTGGAGACCCGGGGCTGGTCTCTAGCACAGCCCTAACTGTGTATAGCTCCCAGGAGCAGATCTGGAGGAGATTTATGTTTATCCACGTTCTCGTGCCCGCTGGCCTTCTGAATCAAAGGTGGAGTTATAAACCAAAGAAATTTACTGCAAGACTGTAGTATGTGCTTGTGAAGCTGAAGCATTTCACTCCTTTTTTAATAAGGTTAAAAATAGTTACAAGTGGAGCCTTGGAAAAGGGCTTGAAAGAGCTCTGTGGTACATCTGTGACTTGGGCCTGCCTGGTGTTTGACACCCCCGCCTGTTAAAAAAAAAAAAAAAAACTCTGGCCTTAGTGCCTTCTACTCCTCATCCTCTCCCCGCTACCAGCTCAGCCTGTGCAGCACACAGTGCCCATTGTTCTGGTTCCCAGAGCCACGGATAGTCCCAGCCCATCACTGCTGACAGTTAGAGGAGCCCATCGGAGCTACCTGTTGACTTGTTTCACATGAAGGTAGAGCTGATGTAGAAAAGTTTGGCAAATGAGGACAGCAAAGCCTCACCTGGGCCCAGCTTCGAGATGGCTAGAAAGAAAG
>PVIC010014860.1:0-35985 GCA_004025085.1 Thryonomys swinderianus
TTTTTTTTGGTCTTATTTTTAATGACCACATTTGTATATAAAAAGCATTTGAGTGGTAGCCAAAAAGTTTTAATACCTTATTCCTTTCATCATACATTTTTAATTATGTGGTAGTTTCTATTTTGATTTCTTTTCTCATCCAATAGTTATTTAGAAGAATGTTTTAAAATTTCCAAATAGTACAGATAGATAATATTTAGATGCTATTACTTATACTCGTTTTAACTTTATTATGCATAAAATCTATACTCAGCACATTTTCTTGTTGATAACATTTAATGAGATTTAGTTTGTAGCTTGATGTTTAATTTCTTTTCAGTAAATATGGAACAGATGTTTGAAGATATATTTTCCATCTTTCTATTTTTAAACTTTTTATGATACTTGGTTTAAGTGCGTCTCTTGTAAGTAATATATAGATAAATTTTAATTATGAAAATACCTATGTTGTAATTGTAGAATATTAAAATAGAAAGATGATAAAAGATTAATATTTAGAAACCCTTACTATCTTCTATAAGTCAAAGGAAAAAGGCCAGTGTCCCAATATAAAACACAGAAAGGTGAGTGAAGAATTTATAAAACAATGAAATCAAGTGCAAATAAAAATGAGAAGCAAAACTCAATCACATTAATATTCAGAAAATGCAAGTTCAAACAACAATAAAATCATCATTTGCATCTTTTTATTTTAAGGATAGAAAGATGTTGAATTTTATAATTCCAATGTCTAAATAAATGTCTAAATTTCAAATGTCTAAATATAAATAGGGGTAGATTTTTACATGATATGGCTTCTTTTGGTGGACAAGTATATCTATTTTCACACTTTAAAATAACCCAGAAGGACTTCATTTGACTCCAGACTGTCCGTGCATATCCCAAACCAGTTGTCTTTGAGGAGGGTAATGGCTGAGTGAACAGGGGGGTATGATTATTCTTCTTAAGCAGATGTTCACTCTGGACTCTTTCACCAAGATGGGCAGAAAAAAATGAGACTACATGGCTCCCAGAGCAGCCAGAGAGACTCAGGTTAGGGAAGAAGGAAGTAGGGACTAGATTGCAGGAAAACATGGAGCAAATTGCTGGGAGGATGCTGTCTTAGGTATCCCCCAAATTGTACTTGGTTATATGTAGAATGAAGAAAAAAATACAACTCATTAACTACAGGAATACATTAGTTAATTTCACTGTCCACCTTCCTCCATACCCATTTGGATAGTGTTCTTGATTTGAAGGAAAATGAAGCCAGATAAATGAGTCAATATACACAATGTCTTTTAGTTGTTAAATGATTGGGTAAGTACAGAAAACCGGAGGCGTTAATTATACCCAAAGTCAGTAGGGAAAATGGAAGCACATGTGGCAACTCTTCAGAAGCCAACGAACCTAGTCTTCATAACGGACTTCTAAATTCTTAAAAAAAAAAAGTCTCAAAATACTGCTTTGGAGCTGGGGCCTTCGGCAGTACTGAAGTGAAAGGGAGTTTCAGAGTGCTCATTCATCAGACTTCCCACTCAGACCTGTGTGGTGTACTTTGCAATTTGGCTAGGATGGCTGTACTTTTCTTAATAAGCACTCCTGCAAAGCAAACCTTTACTCATGAGGAATAACAGGCAAAGGGGAATCAGAGACCATGTAATTTGAAGCTACAAGGAAGGGAGGGAAAAGGAATGTTCTTTTTTAGTTAACAACCTGAATTATGGAAGATATTTAAGTACATGTAATTTTATAAATCGTAAGTACATGCTGTGGACTAAGATACAAATAGATCTCAGTAAGAAAAATGAGGCCAGGAAGGGTGCTAGTTTCCCTGGACTTCACATAAGAAAAAAGATGGCATCATTTAATGAGAGATGCCAGCAGCCTCAAGAATTTTAACAAGCCATCTGTGGCCTCTTGGGAAATACATACTTTTGTCATTTACACATATTGCATTGTAATTATTTGGTTTCAGGTATCTCACGTATTGTTAGGCCAACTCTTTGAGGAAAGGTACATGCCATCAATTTTGTAATTGCCCTGCTCAGAGCTCTAATTAGTTCCTAAACTGTACTGACATTCAACAAAAGTTTGCTGAAATAATCAGGTGAAGAAGATTTATGTAGGCTGATCAAAATCTATCATGCCTCTGTCCTCAAATGTCCAATCAGACTGGATATGACAAGTCCTTGAAGTGCCTGCAGTTACCCTAGCTCTGAATTATAACATCCAACTTACTGAACATCTTTTGGGCTTATTCCTCAGCGAGGGATTGCCCAGGACAGAGTTATACAAACCCTCATTTTCCCTCTACAGCTTGAATGAGTTGATCCTAGTGTGCTTGGGACAGTCTTAGTTTATACTGTTGTCACAGTGTAATTACTATTAGTGTCTGATTTCAAGTGTCATGGATTGGAAAGTGAATTATATAGTTACCTTATTTATAGCAGATTTTACAGCAGTGTGTTCCTAAATCCATGTGCCCTTCTAAATGTGCAAGATTTTGTTAAATTGGAATGGTTCTTTTTTCAACCCAGAAGAACCCTTCTCCTGGGAAGCTCTGTAAAGATGCTGTAGAGCTGTGGGAGTGCTGAATTTTATGGCATTAGGAGTTGGTGACTTTGGTTTCCTTGGCTGCATAGGATGCTTTAGACTTCAGTGAGACTCCAAGGGACTAAGCCACCTTGTTGAAGTTTTATAAATCCTAGACTTTCTCTGTGATTGTTTGACATTGGCTCCATTCAAAAAGGAAGATACATACTTCTCTGAAATATTTTGGTTTGTTCAAGAAAGGGTCTCTTGATGTAATTCAGGCTGGCCTTGAGCTCACTATGGAGCCCGGGTTGTCTTTGAACTCACTGGAATCCTCTTGCCTCATCTTCCCAAGTTTTGTGATTTTCAGTGCATGGCACCATGCCCAGCTTCTCTGAGACTTTAGAAAATAAATTATTTTTTCCCTTTGTTGAATGTATTGGTACATTTTAGGAATACATTATGATCACATTCATCATTGAGAATTTTTACCTGAACCTCATGTATCTTGATTCTCATTTTTCCCCCTTCTCCTGCCCTCCCTACAACTCCTATACCTTATATACAGAAACTTTGTTTCCATTTTTTTAACCATAATTTTTTCATTCCCTTCTTTTCCAAGTAAAATAAATTCAGCCAACCAACCAACCAACCAGCCAATGAACCATACACAAACAGAATGGCCTGGCCCCATAGTTCTGTGTGAAGACCCGGAGTTCAATCCTCAGTACCACAAATAAACAAAAAAGTAATAACTAGAATAACATTAATAGTCGTGTTAGCTTTCTGCCTCTGTGACAAAAGACCTAAGAAAAATCAGCTGAGAAGAAAGATTTATTTTGACATCCAGATCAGTATGCAGTCTGCTGGCTTCACATTGTGTCCTGGCCTTTGCTGTAGTAGAACATTATGGTGGAAAGACAGCAGGAAAACTGCTCACCTCATGGCGGTTGGGAAGCAAAGCTAGAGGGCAGCAGGGGTCAGGGACAAGACGTAGCCCCATGGGGAAGCTTTCAGGGACTCACTTCCTTCAGTTGTGCCTCACCTCCTACACTTCCATCGCCTCCTGCCGATGCCATCACATTATGAATCCACCCGTAAATGAATACACTGATGAGGTCAGTGGGAAGGAAGAGGGGATGGAGAAAGAATTAAGATGTGTTATATACATGTATCAGCTCCCCAGAAGGAATGTAAATAGTATGTATTACACACACATACTAATAAAGAAAAGGATCTCAAAAACATTCATTAAAAAAGTGCTGTAAAGATTACTATATGCCAGGTGCTCTTTCAGCCGCTTACCTGATTTTCTGTGATCCTCTCAGCAACAGCTCTGTGAAGTAGGGTTCTTAACATGTTTAGTTTACACATGATAAATCAGAGACAACAAACCAAAGAAAGCACTTCAGTAAATATGTCTGTTTTGATTGAAATAATTCCTTGGATCAGGTTTTTTCTTAACAGTAACATGAAAAGAGATAATAGGAATTATTATAAAATTCTGGCACTGAATTTTTTAAAAATAAAAATTTGAAGCAAATTAATGAATACATACATTTTACATATTTTTTAATCTCCTCTGGTTGTTTAAGGATGGCAGAAATAAACCATTTTTAGCCCTTCTCTGCACCCTTTGGTCTTGGCTGCAGCCAAACATGTGCTGCTTTTCACCTGTACTGACCAGGACTCAACCTGCAGGGGTGAGAACCCTCAGAGCGTCTGTTTAGGGGTGCAGTAACCCAGATCCTCAAGAAAGTGCTGTAATTCAGATTAATGTTTGTCTGGGGGTTGGAGAGAATATCAGCTTTTAAAAGTCCCCAGAGGATCTGAAAGTTGGTAGTATATTTAGAATCGAGTCTGTGGACTTCTAAGCATGTTTTTGTTTCTTTTAATGGTTTTGGAAGAGGAAAGTAAAGCCATGCAGAAAACGTTCCTTCCCACCTTCAAGAGGCATGGGGAGTTCTGTGCTTCTCTGGCCTGTGCCCTTCTGTACAATGGGGCTCAGTGCCATGTTGGAGCGACAGGAGGTAGCTAGCTGCCTTGGGACATCCGTGTGCCCATGCTCTGTGCGGATACTCAGACATCACAGTGATGGACCTTGTGCCCTGCAGGTGACTGAATAGGGTCAGCCATGGTGAGTCTGGGGGAAAGCCCAGGCCGTGGGTTGGAAACCAGCTCCATAGCCTAGGAGGAGGGTGGTTTTGAGCAAATCATCTGAGGTCTTGCCCGGCACATTTTTCATTATGAAACAGACTGTCTGGTTGAGTGTTATTCACAGGATTGTCTGAGATGATGTAATTACTTTTAGATGGTGCAGGGATAAATTAATATTTTATTGACGCCATAAATAATAAGAGACATTTTAAACATTTATTCTGCCTGCATCTACTGAGGGCCTACTAGATGCTAGGAAAAGAGGGAGGCGCTGTTGATACAAGTGGGAATGAGTTAGAAATTGTAGTGAAGAGAAACAGTAGTTAATAAATATATAGAAATTATATATATATATATATGTTATATAAATAAATTCTTCTGTGAAGTAACAAAGGCCCTAACGTACATTTCATATCTAAGACAGCCAGGGACCTGGGTGGGGTACAGTGTCATCGTGGCTGAGCTTGTCTCGGCACTGACAGGCTAGAGACAGGACAAGAGAGCAAACTCGGCCGGGGGGAGACCGGTTTGCAGGCTGCCCTGGAGACCACAGGTCGAGGGAGAGGGGCTGCTGGCAGGTACAGTTTGGGGCAGATCAAGATGAAGAGCAGGTGATAAATGAGACCTGCGTGTTGGGGGCGGGACTTTCCAAACGGACCAGCGGCTGTGCAGCGATTCCTGTGTGAACGTGTGCGCCCGCCGAGGGCTGCCTGAGCAGGGCTGCCAAGTTTCTGTGGGTGTCATTTGCCTCAATGGAGAGCAGTGAGTTGAAAGCATTTGTGTGTTAGATGCTCTTCTCGTGGCTGTGATAAAATACTCAACACCTAAAGTTAAAGGAGGAAAGATTTATTTCGCTCCCAGTTCGTAGAGGTTTCAAAGATTAATTGGCTGGCTCCAAGGCACAGTGGGAACAGTTTATGCCGCGCACAAGGGAGCACGTACAACAAGGGACCTTCACAGTGTCTTTCTGACCCTTTGATTTTAGGCAGACTATTTAGGACAGGCAGCACTACACCCTAAATCCTAGCATTGCACCATGAACTGAGCAAAGCATGAGGCTCCGGAGGGATGTCTAAATACAAGTTCTAACAGTTTGCTCAGAGGCAGTGGTTGGTGGACTAGGGCATAGAAAAATTCAGGAGCACCCTTTTGCCCATGGAACCTTTGAAGTAGCTATGAAATGAGAGGGAGAAACGGTGTAAATGAATTTGGGAATGGTGAACACGGATATGTCTTCAAAGCCAGGCGGTGAGTAAGATCTGCACAGGAGGTATGTAAGGTAGCAAAGGTCTCTGGCTGTCCCGAAATTATTCTGAGGATAAATAGATGACTTCAGCCAGGAGCACCGTCATCCTTTTCCTTCTGGGAGCGCCAAGAACATGCATCAAAGAAAGAACAAAATGAGTAAAGAATAAAAGGAGAAGAAAGGCAAGTGTGACCTGTCAAGGGCATTGAGACAGGCCCGAGTGAGCAATAACCCCATGGAGGGTGTATCCAGGATCGAGGAGAGAAAGAGAAAGTGTCAGAATGTGGTCGGACACAGACATGTTCTTTGGATTTGTTTACAGGTGGACTGTTGGTGGGACTGAAAAGAGAAGTTTTAGGAAATGATGGATGAAGCCACAGTGGATAAAAGAGTGAGCGGAACATGAGGAGGTGGAGACAGCATGGGGGCACTCATCTGCCAGCATTTACTCTGCAAAGAGAAACAGAGAATCTGGGAACGAGGTGTGTGTGTGTGTGTGTGTGTGTGTGCTTCAGGAAGCACGTATCTTGGGGGGAGGGACAGAGACAGACCCCTGATGCATGAGACAGAGCAAGAGCAAGTGTGAGCATAAAAGAGAATTTTAAAAATCTACATAATTTAAAAAAAGGCAAAGTCAACACTGGAAAAATTAATGTAAACTTTTCAATTTTCTTATCTACTTTCCTCTGCCTCCAACAATGGAAATGAAAGAGTTGACCTTTTTTGGCAGGTTGATTGAAGATATAATGGTTCTTCCTTCTTTCCATTTGAAATTGTTTTTTTCCCCAGCAGGCTGAGTTCTTCATTCTCAGTCTGACTCATGTCTGGACAGAGGTTTTTAAAATAACCCCAACCAGGCGTGGAATAATATCTTCTGCGCAACGTAAAAGTTTCGGGATACTCATGTGGAAGGGGAAGGGATCGTCTAAACGGGAAACAAATAGGGCTTCCTTGGTTTACTGTCAGCCAATGCTCATGGTAGAAAGAAGCTAGAAAACAGTGAAAAGCTGTTTAAATGTCCTGGAGACCCCAGGAGCCCCACGGCCTGGGCCCTCGCCCCATCCTGTGCTGTGGGAATGCCAGACAATCATCTGAAGAAGTAGCTTGCATGGCTTGTTTGACAACCCAGCTTTAATCGCCCCTCCCCTTGCTGCCCTGCACCACTCCTTTTTTCCTCCTTCCTCTCATTCCTTCTTTCTTTGATACATGTTCCTGGCACTCAGGAGAAGGCTGGAGTGACAGTGCTGATAGCTGAAGTCATCTATTTATCCCCAGAATAAGCAGGGAATAGGCAAGAGATTACGCAAATTAACACAGATTGTGCATCCAAAAATACTTTGGCCTCAGCAGAGGAAGAAGGCGGCTGCCCTGAGCCCTGATCTTGCCTTGGACAGCCCGGACTTTCCCCTGGTCATCAAGAAGGGTGCTGACTTCTGCTGAGGGACGGGGGCTGGGATGGACACGTGTCACCTTTTCAATCTCCTTGAAGTTCAGAGAGGTGTTATTACGCTGTGGTTCACGCTGAGAAGGATTGCCATGGCGAACTGTCAAAACCTTGGCTGAGCCTGGATTACGTTGATATACTTTTACACACCTTACCTCCTTCCATGAAAGTTGTAAGATAGTGGGCCGGAGATTTAGCTCAGTAGTTCCAGCACCTGCCTCACAAGTGCAAGGTCCTGAGTTCGATCCCCAGAAACCACATACAATGCTGGGCGTGGAGACTCACGCCCACCAGCAATCAATACCACATACCACAATGCCGGACGTGGTGGCTCATGCCTGTAATCCCAGCATTCGGGAGGCAGAGCCAGGAGGGTTGCTGAGTTCGAGGCTTGCCTGGGCTACATAGTGAGCTCAGAGCCAACCTGAACTACAAAGCGAGACCCTGTCTCAAAAGAAAAAAAAAAAAAAGATGTAAGAAGGTGCTGAGGGACAGTGATAGTCAGGCCCTGAAAGGCAGATGATCTTCAGCTGTCTTGACAGTTGTCTCTCAGCATCCAAACCTGTCAGCTGTGGGTGAGCTGAATCGTGTGGCCCCTCTCTGCCTCCATGCACCCTACTGCCCTAATTCTACAAAACAGGTCCGTGTCAAGGAAAGGAGTTTCCCCTCGGGCAGAAGAGTGATTTAAGTAAGGTTTTCTTTCCCTTGGCCCGTAATTTCTTCCTGGAGTGCTGCCCTGTGTCTTCCTCTCCAGCCTTTCTCTCTTATTAAATCCCAAGGAGGGGAAGAATCAGGCAAACTCATTCTCAGAGAGGTGCCAATTGCCCGTGGTCCTGGTATACAGCCTCATCAACAGGCATTTTCTTTTTTAAGAAGGGGAAGAAAAGACTTAAACAAAAGGACTGGAAAACTCTCAAGGAAGAACTCCTGTAATCACTGGACAATTGGGCAATTGAGATACATTTTCACCTGGGAAAACTTCTCCTGGCTCTGGAGGGCTTTGACCCTCTCCAAGGAGGATCAAGATGGTGGCAGTGGGGAAGAAGCCAGCAAGAGGTGACAGGACAGCCTGCTGAAGCCTTCTGCCTTTCACCTTCCCTGCCTTACGTGTTAAGACTACAGATTTATGGATACGTCCTTAGATTTAGACGGAGGAGATTAATTTGGTTTGTATATGTCATTGATGACTTGAAAGAAAGGGGCAGCATCCTCTAAACTAAGGGCACTGACCCTTGTTTTTGAAGGTAAAGTAAAATGGCGGATACAGCTCCAAGTTTCTGGTACTTGTAAAAAGAATATTTAAAATTGCACACCTTTATGAAAGGGGGTTTGGTTAAGTGTTGTCAGAGTTTATTTTTTAAAATTTAATTTTTATTATATGTTTAAAACTACCAGTGAGGGCTGGAGATTTAGCTCAGTGATTCTGGTGCCTGCCTAGCAACGCAAGGTCCCTGATTCAATCCCAGTAACCACATACAACAATACTGGGCATGGTGACTCACACCTACCAGCAATCCGTACCACATGCCACAATGGCTGGTGTGGTGGCTCATGCCTATCCTCCCAGCACTTGGGAGGCAGAGGCAGGAGGATTGCTGAGTTCGAGGCTTGCCTGGGCTACATAGTGAGCTCAGGGCCAGCCTGAACTATAAAGTGAGACCGTTTCATAAAAACAAAACAAAACAAAAAAACCCACACAAAACACACACACACACACACACACACACAGCCCCCACCTCAAAACAGTGATACATGCTGATGTGAGCAATTGAAAACAGTGTCATGTAAGGAAAAAATATCCTTCCACTCTTTCCAGTGTTACTGTCCTGGGAACACTAGTTTGTTGTGTTTCCTTTCATAACCGCCCCTGTGCTCTTACAAATATGCCTATAAATTATATATTTATATAAACATACTGTATACAATGTTCTCTCAGTAGCTGCTTGCAGTGCAATGGCTATATTCTTCCTGTGGAGCTGGTACAAGTACAGAGCACATCTTAATTATTATTGTTATTTTTTGAGACAGGGTCTCACTTTCTAGTTCAGGCTGGTCCTGAGCTCACTATGCAGCCCAGGCAAGCCTCTAACTCAGCAATCCTCCTGCCTCTGCCTCTTGAGTGCTGGGATTACAGGCATGAGCCACCACGCCTGGCATTGTAGTGTGTGGTTACTGGGGGCTGAACTCAGGACCTGGTGCTCGCAAGATAGATGCCAGAACCACTAAGCTAAATCCCAGCCCCATTTTAATTATTTTTTATTCCCTTCCCCTTCGCTCTTTCTCCCTCCCCCATCTCTTGGTTCCTGCTCTTTTTGCAAAAGAGCTATCTCCCTATTTCCTGTTATCTATATTTTATTTAGCGATTTATTTATATTTTGGGTTTTTCTGATAAGAGAAATCATGTGATATTTCAGCTCATGTAGCTGGTTTATTTCATCTAGTGTTATAGTCTTAAAATACATCCATTTTCCTGAAAATGACTCAAGTTTATCTTTTTTATGGTGGACTAGTTCTCCATTATGTACAAATATCACCTTTCCTTATCCACTCATCTGTTGATGAACATATAGGCTGTCTCCAAGATTCACCTATTATGAACTGTGCTGCTATAAACATGGGAATGCATGGATCACTGTAATACGATGTCTTAAAAACTTTTTCAGGGTGACACCTGGAGGGGGACTAGGGGACTAGGTCAAATAGAATATCTATTATTATTATTATTATTATTATTATTATTATTATTATTATTATTATTTTTAGGGATCTCCATACTGAGTCCCATCATAGTTATACTAGTTTATATTCCCACAAAGAAAGTGAAGTGTTCTTTTTTCTCCTGCAGTCTCACTAGGACTTAGCTGATAGTAAGCTGGTAGAATCTCAGTGTTGGTAAGCATACACATGTGTATATATCCCCATATATACACAAATATGAATACATAGTGGGATTTGCTTCCTAATTTTAATAAATTAAAATGGTATCAAATTAAATAAATTACCCATTGCTTGCTTATTTTCACTGGTAAAGTCCTAGATATCCTCCAGCCAATATACAGAAGCAATGCTCATTCTTTTTAAATACTGTATTACATAGCATATCAAAGTCATAATTTACTAAACTGTTCCCCTATTTCGTGTACATCTCCTTACTTCCTGAAATTGTAATCTTGTAAGTAGGAAGGACATCCTCAAATTTATCAGAAAAAGAAAATCCAGTAGAAAATGGGCACAATTTATCAATAGACAATTCACAGGATAAGAATGGAAAATATAGCAATACAAGTAAAAAGATGCTCCACTCTCTAGTGACATAGATTTTGAAAATGGAATCAATTTGTTACTTTTGTTTTATTTATTTGACTGACAAAACCGAAAAGGTTTGTAAACACCTATTGTGGAAAAGATAAGGCAAAGAAGAATGGGCAGATCTAGTTGGCAAGAATATGTCCTATAACGTGGGCAGTTTCACAATCAGACTTGTTTGTCCTCTTGACACTACCACCCAATATTTGGAACTCTGGCTAACGTAAGAGAAACATTAAAGGATGGTGTTTCTTATTCATATTGTTTCAATTCATTGAGTTCCTCCTTGATGAATTCACTGTCACTTCTGTTTTCAGATCTAGCCGTTTTATTTCACTGTGATGCTTACAGAGAGAACCGCACACACAGATTTGATCAGAAGTCTTACCACTTTGCCAGGTTGATGCTAAGTGGTCAGGATGTACGGTCTCTATGGTGTCGGACAAACGAGAAACAAGAAGGAACAAGAGCAACAACAAAACAGAGGAAAAGCAAAACAGAGGACTGACCAGTTGGGTGTGAGAAATGAGGAACCAGGAAAAGGTGATCATAAACCCGCACAACTGCTCTGAAGGAACACAGTCCTGGGCTCCTGGAGCTGAGGTGTAACATCACTCTAAACCTCATTTACCCTCTATACAATAAGGCTGCTATTGAATGCATAACAAGCATGTATGGCTGCCCTAATTCTTTGGCTGGAAAACACACATAAAATGTCTATCAGTGTCCACCAGCTCCTAAGTCCTTATCAAGGACATTTATTCAATGTCCCTTGTGATGACCCAAGATTTAATGGTGAGAGAATGACTGTCAGTGTCGTTCACCAAGACAACGTGCCCAGCGCAGGAGGTTGGAGAGACGGAAGGAAGACTGTGAGCTCCACTTTGAACTGGGGTGGAGGAAACGGCTGGGTACCGAGTGGGTGTGTGGCTGGGAAATGGTGCGGGAACGCCTGTGAGAAGCTTTGTACCTGTCATCAGGTAGGACCTGGAAGTGGACGAGCTCGGCCTCAGAGAGTCTCTGTGGAGGGAGAAGAGGAGACCAAGGATCTCCTCAGGGGTCACTGAGGAGAAAGCACTGCAGGAGAAAGCAACAAGCCAAATCAAGAGAATAATTGTGTTTCTAAGACATATGCCGGCGTAGGTGTGACTTGTCCTACTGGGAGAACTAGAAGCCAGGCCATGAGATTGACCTAATATTCCACATGTCATTTGTAGCATTTCACATTCACGATCTATGGTGATGCTGCTGGCAGTTTTGTGGAGTTCTTTGCCTCTGTAAACTGAATTTTGGGCTTTCAGTGAGACAGCTAAGACTTGAAATCTGGCTTTTCTGCTCCAAAGCCGGTGCTTTCTCAACTATATTCAGCTTTTGGGGGGGGGGGGAAGGAATGCGGACTTGAGCTACTGACCTTTCCTCTGCGATTCTTGGAGCTGTAGGACCTGTGGAGATTCTTTGAACCTCTGTGTACCAATAGCTTCTCAACTGCACCAGTACCTGCAGTCTCTCGGCGTTGCCTTTGGCCTGTGCCAGGCGACTGGGACCATTCACCCTCAAAGGTCAGAGCTGACTTCTTTTCAGAGCGGGGGTAGAAAAGGATGGGGCATGCCAGGCCTTACAGTTATCTTGATGGCTAGAATTTTCCATCCTCACCTTGTCTAGGTGAAGGGAAAAAGCTGCTGTCTGTATCATTTCTGTCCTTTTCTCTTTCACTGGGAGGGGCATTGGCTTTAAACCAGGGCTAGTTTAGGGTTAAATTCAGCTTCTGTCACTTGCCATTAACACTTTGGATTTCTCACCTAACTCCTAAAACTCTCAATTTTCTTTTTAGGAAATGAGTCTAGTAATGTCTTCCTAGAAGATCTGTAGTGTTTTGCAATAACAAATGCTCAAGAAAAATTCACTGAGTCTTGATTTAGATTAAAAGTCATCCATGCCTCCCCACTGCTCCAGATAAAGGTGGCATTATCTCACTCTGTGAGGCGCAGCTTCTAACTTTCGGTTGTCCTGATGCCACAGAGTACCAGTGAGCTCAGCCTTCTCTCTACTTGCTCCTCACCATGCCCACTTTCACCACAGGGCCTTTGCTGATATGGCTGTCTGTCTCAAATGCCCTCTGCTCCCCCTTGGCAGATCCTACTGCACGACTTGCAGGTAATTCCTCTCCTGTACGCTTCTCTTTCACTGTGCAGCTCATTGGTGCAATTTTTCCTGTTGTAGACCCACAGAGTGTGCCTGGGGTATTTTGAGACTCTGAAGCTCTGAGTCCCTATGGAAGACAGTATTATATTCTGACTTTAACAGACTAACACTGAGTTTAAATTCCACCTTTGCTTACTAACTGGCCAAATTATATCACCATGTTGGAGTTTGGTTTTCTCATCTGCAGAACGGGACACTAATCACTTCCAGGGTTGATGCTGATATTCACACAGTTGTGATGGGAGTTTTTGCCATAACATGCCGGGCATTGCCAGGTATTGCACGCCAGGCAGTCAGTGAGGAGCATGTGCAGAGGGCATGGAGGGACTAATCATGGTCCAGTGCTTTATTAAAGTCACTTAAGATGAGACTGAGAATGGGCCATTGCACTTAGCAGGGCAGAAGCTCAGGGTTGAAATACATTTATGTTTAGTGGAGAATAACAGATTTTTAAGTTATAAAGACCTTAGAGAAAGGCTGCTTTTCACAGAATGGAAATTTTGGGTCAACTGAGACCAAATTACTATATACAGTGGTGTAGCTATAGCCTTAGGCAGTAGGATTGGAGGTAAGCTGGCCCTTTCCCGTAATGGAGTGAAAAGAATTTGGATTTTTGGGTGGGCTGCGGTGGCCTAAAAGGAAAAGGATGAGGAGGAGGGGGAGGGAAGAAAGAATACAAGAGGTTACTGAGATGATATTAGACTAAGGTTTTAAGAAAGACACTAAAAATGGCTATTGGTCAAGACCAAAGAGCTTCAAAAGGCAGGATTGATAATGCTGAAATTAGGGGGTTGTGCTAGTAGCTTTCTGTCTTATAACAAAAATGTTTGAGGTGATAAACTTGATAGGAGAAACAGTTTATTTCGCCTCACAAGTTCCACTCTGCAGTGAGTTGACCACTTTGCTTTCAGGCCTGTAAGAGAACATGGTGGCGCAAAACAACTCACTCACCGCAAGCAAAGAGCAAAGAGCATGCGGAAGGGCCTGGCTTCACCGTCCCTTCCAGGGACTCACCGTCACTGACCCACAGGCCTCTCGCTAGGACCCACCTTTTAAAAACCTTACCACTTCTCAATACTGTCACATTGGGACCCAGGGGTTCACATATGGGCATTCAAAGGACATTCAACATCCAAACTATAAAACTAGTGAATTTATAGGAAGAAATTATATCACTTCCAGCTAGCTCTTGACCAAATCTATCACACACACCAAGAGCTTTTTATGACTGTGATTTTGAGGAAGGCCATAGGAACTGAGGGAGGGGGTCAAATTTCATGCTTGAGTTGATGGAAGGTAGAGCAGATGGAGAATGTATGGGGTGAAAAGATAACCCATAAAATGATTAAATGCAGCAGGGACCTGAGTCTGAAGCGTGAATGGTCATGGAAATTCTGTAGGAAAGCTTGGACTTCCCCAAATATGGAACTGGGGGCTTTAGGTAATCCTTACCTAGATGACTATAACTTGGACATCTGCATTATAACTCAGGAATTCAACAGTGTCTCAGCAAATGTTTCTGTCACTCTTCCTTCCTAGCCCCTTTCTAACCTAACCTAAAGAGTCTCTCAACACATCTTACTCATTAACCACTTTGATAAACTACTCAAAGGTGTGTGTTTCCCTGGTACTAGAAGTTGAGATGGGAACAAAGCTAAGGCAAGGCAGGATGAATTCTAAGCTGAGCGGCATGGTCGAAACTATGGGAATTGCTGGGTTAGTTGATCCCCTGCATATTTTTGCCCTTGCAAAGGCATTGGACAATATTGAATTACTCTCTCAGTGGGGTAATGAATTAATCAATATAGTGCTACAACAGTCTCCAAGTTTCAGTGGCTTAGTTTACTAAGGATTTATTTCTTGTTCATGGCCCAGTCTGGTATGGATTAGCTGGGGTTGGAGAAGTTGGGTGCTCTGTCTGAGATTGTCAATCATGTATCTGGGCTCTTTCTTTCTAGTGGCTCCTCTGTTCCTTCAGACTTCATAGTCCTCCACTGGCTCCTTTGCATCTAACCGGGGAAAAAGTAGAGTGGGAAAAGATGCCCTAATCTCACTTGTCCTTGTAGCAGGGATGCGCTACCTGCATGCAGATGCCAAAGGTGAAGAGCAGTTGTGTGGCATTGACTTGAGGCATGAGAAATGCTTTAGATGGGCACCTGTGAAAGGGAGCCAGGTCTAAGGAGTATTTAAATTTTAAATTGTCCCTGCCATACGCTGAGAGGGAAAAGAGCATACTTATACAGAAAACTTGTGCAGCAGAAAATATGAAACCTGGGTGCAAGAAAAAATGGAATATATTTTATTTCGTGAGAGACAAAGTCAGAACATACATGAGATGGCAACAGCCTTAAATCTCCTCTGTAGCTGTTGCCCGATGTGACAGGATCTGATTCAGCCTCTTTCACTAATATTTCAGCAATGGTTCCTGGACATAGTAATGTGCAAACTGAGGTGCTAAAAGCACCATCTTGCAAAGCGATTCTGGGCCATGCAGAATTTGAATGACATATCATTAGGAGAACTTGGAAGAAAGGGAAGTTGCGTAGGCAGAATCTAGAGGCTTCCTGTTTCGGTGTCAACTTTGGGAAGCAAAGTGGGGCCTATGGATGGAAAAGTACCCTGCGAGGGTAAGAGCATGCAGCTCATTCTGCTTTTTAGGGAGTGGATTAGGTGTCTATTTTAATTCAAAGAACAAAAACCAGTGTTAGTTGTTGTGGATATAAAAATAAATAATTCATTTTTTAATGCTCACAAGAGAATTGCCTCTTTGAATAAGATACTTATAAGAGGGTTTTCAGTTTGCTAACATAGCATCACTAGGCAAGCCTCGTCATTCTCAAGCAAAATATAATACAGCGGTCTCCCCTCCTTCACAGGGGATATGTTCCATGATCCCCAGCACTGTAACTGGTATCAAACCCCATATGTACTTTTCAAAAAAAAAAATTAGGCACAGTAAGAGATTAATGATAATAGTTTAATTTCTTGTTCATGACCCAATCTGGTGTGGATTAGCTGCAATGGGAGAAGTGGGGGTGGTTCTAAAATGAAATAGGGTAATTACAGCAATATACTGTGATAAAAGTTTTTGAATGTGTTCTCTGATCTTTAAGAAAAGCTTAAACCAAGACAAACACAATCTTTTTAGCCCATGGTTGCCTGTAGGAAACGGAAACAGTAGATATGGGAGTGGCCTGTGCAGACATCTTTCTATAGTTTGTAGCTGAGCTAGAAAATTTGAGGAGAAGCAGAAACAGGAACTACGATAAAGCAAGTGAGCAATCGGGGCATTCTACGGACAATTTAGAAACCATGCGTATTGTTTTCAAAAGAATAGTGACATCTTGGCGTCAGGGCTTACAGTCGTGCTGTGTAGTAGTCATACACCACTGCTTGAAAGTACATCACCAGTGCAGCCTTGAAATATGAGAGCTCTTTTAATTAACATCCTCATGAACCTTATCACCAGGTTCAACGTGATTTGTTTTCTTGATATACTTGCTCTTTTGCCTGAGGCTGCCTACAGGAGGCCTTGCTCCAACTTTCCCATAAAAATGACTTCCACATTCCACATCCCAATTACTCTGAAGGACCTGCCCAAGATGCCTATAAAACCCCATTACAGTCCACACCACCTTCTAACTAATATTCTACATGTGTTTTTGATCACTGAATCAGATTTTCAAAAGTCAGGATAGTTTTCCACGTGGAGTTTGAGTAAACATATAAACCTCTGTTATTTATATACATGGTTCAAAAAATAACACAGGAGGCCAAAGTTGTAGAAAAAGCATAGGACTTTGGAGTCCGATGAATTTGATTCTCAGCACAGCTACTTAGGTCCAAAGTGACATCGGGAAGGTTAACTAGTCTTTCTTGAGTCTCAATTTCCTGATTTATGGTTACCTCCAGGATGTAAAACGTAAGTGAGCTAATGCAGGCCAACGGCTTTCATAGAGGTCCTGATAGTAAGTTCTCAGAGATAAACTTGTTATTGCTTTTGTTAAGTACCAAAGAAGGAAGGCATTTGTGTCAAACTGTTCTTAGGAATGATTTTGGTTACAAATGACAAAATCTTAAATTTAATATCTATTCAAATACTGTAAAAGATGAACTGGGTCATTTAACTGAAGATTCTAGAGGTAGGATATCAGGCATGGCTTGATCTGGAGGTCAAGTAGCATCAAGGTTGCAGGTCCATTTCCCTGGGACTCTCTTGGTTTTGCTTTCCTTCACGTTCTGGTGTCATTGGTGGTTGGGTTCTTTATGCCTATGGCTGCCAGCTGCTCCAGAACTACTGATTATTTCTTCACATTTGAGGAAAAATTGCTTTTTCCGTCATAATTTATCCCAGTCAAGTCTAACTCCTGGAGCTTGGGAGTTGAGTTAAAATTTCTCAGATGACAAGCCATATTGGGAATGGCATGGGGTTGGATATCAAGGAGATAATCCATTGGCAAGTCTACTTTTCTGATTCACCATCCCATATACTCCTGGCTCCCTTACATACATCCTTGAAAGTTTATGCCTACACAGGCCACATGCACTTCTTCAAATAGAGTTATTCTAAGTATCATTTTGACTCCAGATCCAGGGTGTAGCCCATGTGCTCTCTTCAGTGTCAGTGTCTGGACTGAGCTCTTGCAACCCTGATAAGTTATAACTAAATAACATTAGCCACTCCTGGAAAAAGCTTGACAATTGTAATTTGTTATCCAGCCTCCTACTGCTCCCGTTCATAATAAACTCCTGAGATTTAACTTGGTGCATGTGAGATGCTTTTCCTTCCTTGCACCTGCTCCTTCAGTAGGCATGGCCAAAAGTCTGAACTCTCAATAAAGGAACATGAGCTACAGGTGCATTAGACCCTTACATCATTTGCCCTCTCTTTCTGGTCTGTCCTTCCTTGAGAATGTCCTGTGGTGAAGAGAAGAAGATCACGGCCATGAGGACAGAGGTTCTCATCCTGGTCCTAGACTAGTCATTCAAGCAAAGTGATTAGCAGCGCACAGTTTGGGCTCTTACCTAAGATGTACCAAATCAAATTATGGCACTGGGGCCTAGACATCTCTGCTGTAACAAAATCACTGGAGGATTCTAGTATTCACTTAAGTTTGAGAGTGATGGGCAGGATAGTTTGTTATCCCACACTCCCCGATATTTGGCAGTGTATTTGGAGGGGTGACAATGTCAGCAGGGGAGGGCAGTGCTACTGGCATCTAGTGAGGAGCGCACAGGTGGATCGCAACCTTCCCGTAATGCACTGCCAGCTTCCTAGGGCAAGGATTTACATGGTCTCAGAAGTGCGTAGTGCTCAGTTGTCTAAGGATTCCTGGTGAAATGAAATAGATCAGCGGTTCCCTGGCTGAACCACAGAGATCTCTGCCTTCTCTGTGCTCTCCCATGCGTCTGGTCTATATTGAGATGGTCTAAAAATTAGTACAGAAAAGTACAGTACCTCCATAATGCTTTATGGTGAGCATAGATGTTGCAGCAATAATATTTTGCATAGAGTAAGTTATTTAAATTAATTTCAGCCTATTTCCAATGTGGCCATAAGAAAAGTTTGAATTACAGATATGACTTTCACTTGAATGAGACTCACTCTAGACTGTTACATGAAAGAGAAATCAACCTGTCTTCTTTAAATTATTGTGTTCTAAGGTTTTTCTTGTTGCAACAATTAAGCCTGGACCTCTTTCTATGAGAAACCAGCAAACAGTAAATGGAGGAAGAGAAGCTCAAGGAAAACGTGAATGTGACAATGGAAAGCGAGCACACAGTACTCACTGGTTCACCGCACACCTCACATCCTGCTTCACCAGGGCCGTGCGGTGGACTTGTCTTAGCCATGCAACAAGTTCCTTTATCAACCAATCCAGCAGATCCTTTTGGAAGGATCTCACTTGCCTGTTGTCCTTCTTGGCTTACCTGAGATGGAAATTGGTGGACAGACCCTTTCTGGGATATGTATTTCTTTGGAGCCCATTATTTTTTGGTACAAATTTGAGTAATCACAGGCAATTGTCAGCCAGGCTTGGGTTTCTTGGCCTGAACCAAATTTCTTAAAAACTTAGAAAGTTCCTGTCTTTTCCTCTCATTAGTTCCACGAGTTGGTAATCAACGCCAGAGTTCTTGTCCAGCTACCTCCGAGTCTGGGAATTTCTGACTCTCTGCGACAACCCTGCCAGGATAGCCAGGGATGAACACTTCGCTAAACTAAGCCATCCATGGGCTGTTTTGCAGATCAAAGAGCAACCTGTCCAAGGGTGATGCTTTGCAGAGAAACTGGACAGTGTGGGGTGAAGGCGCACATTTTTGGAAACCTGCAATGATCATCCACTCTAAGCATCTGAAGAGGCAGCTGCTCAGTAGTGACGGGAGTGGGGACAGCAGGATCCCCCAAGGGTAGGCTCACTGTAGTGCTTGAGCATTGTATTGAAACAGTGGTTGTGGCTAAGGGACCTGGAGGTCCCTGGGCATAAGAGCTGTCTGCTCCGAACAAGGCTCCGGTTTCCAAATATTGCTCTGGGAACCATAGAGCCCTGTTGTGTGGCTAGGGTGGTGAGTTTCGTAGTTGGGGTCAGGGTGACCTGTGTGTGCAGGAATCCCTGCAGAGAGGCCTTTTTTGCCCGCACTGTACCGCTCCCAGGGGTACCTCAGCCATGGACCTCGCCACCTACACGCAGAGTGCCCCACTCCAGCGCTGCTTGTCAGGCCATCTAGGTCCCCTGCTCTCCGAAATGGACACAATACCCTCCCCCTGAGATTTGTAAGCAGATTTTTCTGGCAGGATAATGAGCCCCTCTTGCCATTAATCTTAATAGGCTTTGGGGCTAACAAAATCCATTTTCCCAAGGTTGGAATTATTCTTAAGTGGACTTTGGGAAACATTTTAACCTTTTTGTCACTCAGGCTGAAGAATTAAAATGCATTTCTGGAATTTTTTGCCGGGGTTACTAGGAAGCCAGAGTGAGGCGTGGCTGCTTTGTGTATTTTTCTTTACAAAAACTTTGATGTCAAGGGATGCAGGCCTTCTGAGTTCTGGTTTGTGTTTGTATTTCAATGTATCTTGCACATTCCCAGTGGATATTTCTAGGAAGAAAGAAACATGTTGATGATGGACCAAGAAAAGCGAGATGTTTTTATGAAGCAAATAGGCCAAACACTCAAAAAATAGGAAAAATTCTTGACACTGGAATCCACCCCTGAAGCGCAGGCCACGGGGTTTCCAACTTTGTGTTAAGGTCTCTGACTAAATTCTGCTAATGGGAAACAGTGTGTGGCCCGCTTTATCCCAGGTATAGTGATGTGGGAGGAGACGTCACTTCGAATATTCCTAAAGGCAAAAGAAAGATGATAGATTCAGCTGCTGCGCGGTCCAGAGGTGCAGAAAATGGATATGACACCCGGTGTCACTTGGATTTAAAAGAAGGGTGCTTGAGCACTCAAGGTGCCTTGTAAGGAATACAGCGTGCTGCAGGCTCCGTTTGAACCTAACCGCAACGGGATTCGGAGCTACGCAGTTTAGAAGAATGGTAACATGAGGCATTTTGTAATTTCTAGTCCATTAGTCGTCCTAATTAACATTGTAAAACCTGGCCTTAGCCGAAATGTGTGAAAAGATTTGAAGCAGGGATACATTTTTGGGTGGCCTCTGCTTGCAGCTTGGCATGTGTCATACTGTAGTTTGTGTCATATTAGATCACTCGGGATTGGATGGACAGAGGCCATCTATATTTTCTTTCTTTGATATTAACTGGGTTGTATCAATTTTCTGGTTTGATGGTGCTGGCTGTAGGTAGTGCCAGTAAAAACCCTGCTCTCAGGGGTCCGGTTCTTATGCGTTGACCGGACAAGGCTGAAAGGTAAACTCCACTTCTCCAATTCACTTTGGTGTCTGAGGGGGAACCTGAAACTCTCTGCTGCCCCGTTCGGTGCAGCCCTGCGTGGACCATCCACACCCCACACGCCTCGCTCTTCCAGCTGGAAGCCTTCTCCGTGGCCTGAAGTCCGTCTCAGGGAAAGGGAGCCCGTTTCTCTCTGCAACTCCAGCTCCGCGAGAGGCAGTGTATCCAGATGACTTGAAGGAGAAACTTCAAAAGGATTCTGCTCCGCCTTCCAGCAGGCTCTGACAGACAGGGTCAGCCCAGGTGCTGTTTCACTGAGCCAAGGTGATTAAAGTGGGGAAGCTGGTCTGAGAAGAGATAAGAGTTGCCCGAGGCTGACACCCCCGTCCTGACCCCTGCCCGGCTGAGGAAAGTGACTTTTGATGTAAATAGAAAACAGTGTCTTACTGCCAGCTATTTGCCCGGGGAAGTCACGGCAGGCAGGCTCCAAGGGTGTAGGATTTGGCACTTTGATTCTTGAGTTTCAAACTTTCTCTGAAAGTCCTGATGCAGGATGGAGGACCGACACACAGGGAGCTTCTGGGGTTCTAGGACTCGGGGAGGCTGGACAGAGCCTGCGGGAGCTGGAAGGTACTCTCTGGGGCAACCCTCCGCGATGCTGCCGCCTCCCTGAGCTTGGTCTGCTTTTGACATCACCGCAAACTGGGTCACTTCCTTCCATCTTCACAGATACTGGCTCTTGACACTCGGCCTCACTGTGCTAATATTTTCTTGGAATACGCTCCCTCCTCACCCCCAACAATATACCAGCTCTGTGGGCGTTTACTTCTTAGACTGGAATCAAAGGAGCTAATGGCCACGTCTGTTTAATTGGACCCTGTCTGTGCAGGAGCCATGGGGTGGGGTGTCTGGACTTTCTGTTGTAACATAGTAGCGCAGTCTTGTTGTCATCAAAAGAACACACTAGGAGGGGGAGGCGTTTTAGGTTTTTCACAGAATGACTCGGATGTGGCAGGTGCTTTTGTCAAAGATTCTCCTACGGTGTCGTTCATTAGAGCTAGTTGAGTGAGCGTGGCTGGAATTAGCTTGTGAGAGATGAGGAGGGTTGTGGGGCGTATCTCCTCCCACTTCTGCACAGTGATGTCATGTCAGTAGCTCCATGAGAGTATTTATACAATGGAAATTGGCAAACGCTAAGAATAAGTTGTTTTCATGGTGGTTGTGTTTCCAGAGGTACTGCTTAGTAGCAGAGGGAGGGCTAACGTTGGATTATTGTTACAAAAATTCTTCCTCTTTGCCATTAACTGTCGCATTGAGAAAGGGCAGAATAATTTATCTCAGAGCTTTATAAACTAGAAGAGGTTCTTCCTGACATTATAGCACTTGAACTTTACAGCAAGCTATGAAGAAGATAAGGCAAGTGTTGTTATTCCTCTTGTACATGGGAGGGGCTGAGGCTTAGAGATACACCCGGCAAATGAAGGACGAAAGCCAACAGGGGTCCAAGGGCCAGTGCTGTTGCTTCTTATTCCTGCTGTTCAAGGAGAAACAACTGACTTTCCTTGGGGATACAGGATGGGGAAGGTTAAGAAAATCCAGTTCCAAAGGAAAAGAAAAGATGAATCAAAGGAATTTATTCAATGGTATTTGTTTTTGCTAAACAGGCCTACTTGAAAGATAACATGGGAAGAATCAATATATAGCATTCAGAAAGCAATACAGCACATTTCTTTGTGTATTAGCACTAAATGCAATTATTGATTAAGCCATGGTGGGAGTCAGTGTGCTCTGGAGGACAGACTTCGAGATTCAAACTAAACTAAATTAAATGCCTGGTGTATTTGACCGTATGTTCTCATTTTATTGCAGTGTGAATTTTGGCAAATCACTTAACTTCTGTGTACATCAGTTTTTCACCTGTAGAATGGGCTGATTAGCTCACTGGACGGTTGTGAGAAGTACATGAGGTAATTGTGTAAACAAAGAGCACAATGCCTGGCATACAGAGTGTTCGCAAAACGTTACATACCCTTCTGCATTTAGATTTTGAGATACCACTTGTCATAATGTATATCCTGAGCTGCAAGTGAAACCCACATTTCTCTCAGAATAAACCAAAATATCTCTGATCTAAACCCACATAGATTATGAATGTTCAGAAGGGTTTTCTTGTGTTCTAAGCCAGGGTCAGATTTACAGGTTTAGGGGAGATAGAGTTTGGAATAGAGTTTTCTGAGAAAAGACCAGCAGTTTTTAATTTTGCTGTCTGTTTGTAATGCATTCCATGCTAGTTTTTGAGACCAAAACCAAATCTAGCAGTGGCAGGCAATCATAGAGTTTTCATGTAATTCAATAATTTATCACAAGAAATATTCATTTATAAACAATGACTTGTTTTGGAATGATAGCAGCTGTCAGTTTGGAGGCCTTGTTTCTCCCTGCTGGGACAGGAGTCTGGCTACCCCTTTTGTTAAATCATGCAGGGTTGCTGGGTTTGGAATCTGGGGCTGAATGCACTTTACAATGTGTTTATGTTTTGGTATGTGTATCATTTAATTTTTACTTTGTGGTCATGAAATCCAGGTTGCCAGATGCCCAAAGCACCTCTGTCTGAGGACAGAAAACAATCAAGCTCAGGATTATGATTGCACCTGAAAATCTTTGGACCAGGAGTATGAACATAACGCTGCATCACGACAGACACACAAACGTCCTGGTACTCCTCTGTGTCATCACTTTGGTTTGCTTCACCAAAAAAGAATTCTGGATCCTTTATTTTTTGGAAAACCTGTTGCCAGAATGATTTGTACATCTGAAAGTTGTGATTATCGTTCTCCAGTGACTTGAGAAATTGAGTGTTTTGAGTTCCAAAGATGAGACTGCTGGGAATAGGGTATCCAGGGTCTTCTGAGACAGCCGAGACCTTCCCTTCTATTTCATTAAGAGCCAAAGGTACCTCATTTCTCTTGGAGCTCTGCAGACCTGCCTGGGAGTTTGGAAAACTGTAGAGTAAATAAAAATGAAGAACCTGCCCAAATCCTGAAGGCCTTTCACTTGCAGCGCCCATTTTCATTGCCGGTGGTGGCACTCACAAGTCAGTCTTTAAAAGTTCAATCAAGTTCACGCACAATGGCCATTTGCTAACTGTAGCCAAGTAGAAGACTATGACATGACCTAGCAAAGGTTGTTGGAAGTCAGATTCTGTTCTGACTGTCTTCCCCCCACTATGTTGAAGTCCTTAGGACCTGTGAACGTGATCTTATTTGGAAACAGGATCTTTGACTATGTAATTTAGCACAGATGAAGTCATTAGGATAAGCTGTAATCCAAGATGACTGCTGTCCTCAGAAGAGGAAAATTTTGACACAGACATAGAAGGAAGATGCTGTGTGATGACAGAGGCAGGGACCAGAGTGATACAGCTGTGAGAAGTACCGTGGACTGATAGTCATTGTGTCAAGCTAGAAAGATGAAAGGGAAACTTTTACAGGTTTCTGAGGGACATTTTGGCCTGGTGGATACCTTTATTTCAGACTTAATGTCCAGAAATGTGAGTGAATATATTTCTGGTATCAGAATCTGTTAGTTTCCTGGGGTTACTGTGTCATAAATTGGGTAAATTTTCCCTGGATGGCATTGTAAGGATCAGAAAGTCATGGTCTTCCAAGCTTCTAACATATCTGCCGAGTCTTCGCCTTTCCCGAAGCATCTCACAAGTCCTAGTGTTTTGCCTCCTCTGAGTATGGCTTCACCACTCCTAACTTCCTGTCCTCACCGAGCTGCTTTGCTGTGTTTCTGGTGTGATCTTCCATTGGTTCTTTGCCAGTGAGTAGCAACACATTTAGGATCCATAAATCCTCACAGGGTGGCTGCTTTATGATATTTATGTTCCCTTCCCTCAAATATCTTCTCAGGAATTTTCTTAAGAAGCACAGAGTCTCTCAAACACCACGATGGGCTAATGGGGGGAGGATCATATCAGGAAGTCCTATGAGATCCTTCATAAGACAGAAGTGGTCCTGGGTTTTTATTTTCATCTTACAAATGAGAAAAAGAGTCAGGGTAAAGAGCCACATACTCACCTCTGTATCTTAATAGCTGTCATTCAATCAGTGCTGTTTTTGCTAAAACAGATTCTGTCTTAGAAGAAGGGATTTCCTTTGTACTTCTGAGATTGTACACTACTTCTACTTAACGTTTTATCTTAACAGAATAGATTTACATCTTTCCTTCAAGGAGTTTCACAGAAGTTGAAAACTTGGGATGAGATTCAGCCAGCTTCTCTCATCTGTTCCTTTCCTCCAAGCTGGAGAGCACCGAGCCACCTTCCTGTGCTTTGCCTGTGGGCAGCGAACAATCCGTGCGACTGCATGGCACAGTGAGGCATGTGGTTAGTTTCCACTCCTGTTTCTCCTTAAATGTAAGCTTCCAGCTGTTTTTTTTTCTCCTCAAGTTTTGAGTTAATTTAAAATTGTTAGATTAAAGTAAGCAATCAAGTGCACTTTAGAATAAGGATTGAGAATGTGATGGAAGGGCGGAGAGTGTGAAAGAGAGAGACAGTGAGAGAGAGAGAGAGAGAGAGAGAGAGAGGATCTGAAAATCTGGGAGAAAATGGTATATTTGAAACCTAGTCAACTGTTGCTTGTATTAGGAAACCTCACAGTGTGTAAGAGTCATGCACTGATGATGGGTAAAGACATACTCACCTCTTACACAGGTAAAGCACAGCTATCCTCCAAGGCAGACTAAGTGGCTTGGCACATGGGCCTTGAGCCTGGGGCTGTCTGAGCCCTGTGCCTGCCCTGAGCCTGCCCTATGTGTGGGGATACTGCTGGGTTGACATCACCAGGGGAATCATTGTAAGTTGCTGCCTAGTCCCTTGCTGTGGACACCCAGAAGTGTGGCAAACTGGGATGAATGTAGAAGAAGAAGTTGATGAACTTATGATCTCCTTAAATGGGTTACATTGTAGGGTGGAGCAGATGAACTAGGGGCTTTTGAGGACAATAACTACCACTTATGGATGCTTCTTATACATCTGGGATTATGCTAAGCAAGTGACGTGCATTAACTTTCTCACTTTCTCATTACAATAACCCTATGAGATGTATTTTATTATTAGCTTCTCTTTTATAGATGAAAAAATTGGATCTCAGAACTTAGCTCATAGCTTAACAAATAACTTGTCCTTAATAAATTCATGTTGACCGCATGATGAGAGGTAACAAATATGCTTAAGTTCACATAGTAGTTGATTGAGGCCACATTTATATCTACTCTGTGTGGTATTTTCAATTATGCAAACTAATGTCCTCTGAATGTAATTTCAGATTGAAATAGAAGAACTGGAGCTAGATGTGCCCAAGAGAAAATCAACAATCTAATAATAGTAGCATTGAAGTGTGGGTTTTGGCAGAATAGAGGAAGTAGAACTAGAGTTTACTGAGGTCATAGATTTGGGCCATCCAGGTTAGAATGTGAAGGCAGGAAGGCTCCCTAGGGCATTCTGGGAGGATAGCTTTGAACCTATAAAGGAGACCGTGGGCACAGATGAGGTAATGGTAATGGAAGATTCTGGAACCTTATAGGCCCTGAACATGAGGAATGAGTTAATGAAGTCAGAGCAAATATGGACCAGCCAATGTCAAGGGATCAGTGATAACAATCTCAGTTCCATTCTTCTTTTTCTTGGAGGAAACTACTATGCCTACATGTTAATGGATGATTCTTTAATCTCAGGTTCCACTTTAGAATCAGCAAGGGCAGTCAGGGCCAAAGTTATATCACACTGGTCAGTCTGAAGATGATCACTCTAGAGTTCAGAAACAATTTGTGTCACTATGAGCAAACATGGCTTACAAAGCAGCTGCTGCTTGAGTCAATGGAAAAAAAATCATGAGCAGGAAAATGTGAGCCATGTGCCTGTCTCTACCCAGGGTCCATCTCTACCTGAAGAATAGCCAGCACTTTGAAATTCTAGGAATGGGGAGTTTGTGTGCAGGGCCTGAGTGCCCAGTTGCTTGGGGACACAAGTTGGCTACTTATCTAGGAAGAGAGTATAAATTCAGACAAACTTTAAGGCTTGATTTTTGCTTCATTGTGTAACTACTGCCTGGTGAGTGGGAAATGAACCTCAAATCCATCATATCTTTTAGGTGAGGTCTCCATAGGTCAAAAAGACTCTCCAGATCTCTAGGATCAGGCGTCACAATTGTTACATCAGTGTATCATCTAAACACATAAAGGAAACATACCCAGTTTCTGTACTGAACATTTTTCATTGCCTGTGCAGCGGCCATTCTCTTCTTTCTTCACAATACCTTGTTTTGTACCTGTGATATAGCTGGTCTAAATCCAAGCAAACTGTGAAAGCAGGAGCTGCTGTTGGTGACTGCTTTAGGAATGGGCATATGGCCAAAATCTGGTCTTGGAGAATGTTTTGGTGTTTATCTAGATGTTCCCCCAAGACCTTCATGTGTTCACTGGTGGGCTTTTGGAAGGTGGTTGGATTATGGGAATTTATAGTTGACTTGCTGTTGGGAAGTAGAGCCTTGCCAGAAGAAGTGGATCACTGGAAGAGTGAGGTGGAAGGCTTTGTTTCCTCTTCACTATCTGCTTCCTCCCCTTTTCTTTCTACTTCCTGTTCACCATGCCGTGAGCAGTTCTCCTCACCCATACCTCCTTGCAGTGCTGCTGTCCTACCTTGGAACCAGTAGTTTAAGGACTGAAATGTGAGCCAAAATAAACCTCCTTTTCCTTAAGTTGTGGGTCCTGGGATTTTGTCCCAGCAATGAGAAAGTAAGACAGAGTGAGGTTCTATTAAATTCAGAACACTTCTTTGTCTTTAAGGGAGCAGAATGGAAGTGGCTGTCTCCTTAGGAGAGATCACTTCTTTCTACGGGCTACTTCTTTATGGCCAGAGGCCTTCAGACTCAGGATGAAGCTATCAGATGGGTGAGGGCAGAGACTTACAGAGAAATGAAGCCTTGGTTGTATTAGGAGTAGAGCCCGTCAACTTCTGAACTTCCAGCTATTCAGCCTATGCAACTCCTTGTTGTTTTAACTAGTTTGTGTTAGTCTTTTCTTCCTTGTGGCTGAAATATTCTGGACTGATAAAATCATAAAAATGGAAAAAAAGATGAGGGAGGGAGGGAGGGAGAGAGAGCGAGAGAGCGAGAGAGCTAGTAGTCAAGGTGAAGGGAGGTCATGAGAGGGAAGACTTGGGGAAGTGACACATAGGCAATCCTCATCTGCCATAGTTAAAATAATTAGTTTGGGTCATCAGGGGCTTGTAGTTCACCTGCCCCTGTATTTCCCTCATTAGTGGTTGTAGGTAAGAAGAAGATGACATGTCTATGTTTTATTTGACCAGTGGATTGTGGCCAAGGATCTGTCCAATTAAAAGCATAATGTTCATGTCAAGGTCAGGTGATGGTAAAGAGCGAAAGGGCTGAGTGCAAGCCGAAGAGAAACAGCTTGTAGTCTAGAGACTGACAAGGTCCTCTTCCTCATCAGAATGCATACTGCACCTTTAACTGCTAATGCAGATTTACATAGCTATCCAGAGACCAGAAATCTTAAAAATGTCCCTGCAGAGCTGTTACTTATCTCTGTGCCAGTGGGTGTTTTTGACTATAAGGATGAACTTGGGGAGCTCTGAGCTCTAAGTCATTCACATTGATTGTCACATTTGGTTTTCAGTCATAACCATGGTAATATTTGGGAGATACTGCATGGAGGCTGGCACGGCAGTGGGGCTCAAGGAACTCCAAGCTATGGCTATGAAATATAAGGCTGAGTAGTCTCAATACAGACTGAATAGGAAGCCAGTAGTACTCTATTTCAGATCATCTTCATAGTGCAGGGTGTTTCTCCAGATCTTATTTCAGATAGTTACTCCAGAATCATTAATCACAGAATCACTAAGTCATCTTCTTCAATAAAAACCTAACCAACCAAGGTGTGTGGTGGTATATTCCTGTGACCCTAGGTCCCTGCACTCTTGGAGACTGAGGCAGGAGGATAGTGAGTTCAAGCCCAGTTTGGGGACTTAGTGTGACCTTGTCTCAAAATAAGAAAATTTTTAAAAGGGCAATGAATGTAGCTCAGTGCAAAGGCTAGTGGTTCCATCCTATCACTGCCAGAAAACAAAACAGAAAACAACATCTTCTCCAACTCATCAGCTATCCGTATGAGCACAAAGGTGTGAGCACATATGCACACATGCACACATGCATCTAGAGAGAGGTAGGGAGAGAGAAGGAGAGAGAAGAGAATGACATTCATGTCAGTATTTATTTCCTAAGCTCTCTCACTAAGCATCCCGCTGAAAAGAAAGGCTCCTTTGGTCACCAAAACTTTTACTAACCGAAACTCTAACTCTTTTGTGGTGAGTTTGCTTTATATAATGAAGAGAACTGTTAGAGTAAATGAATGGAATCTCTGTATGTTGGGAAGCAACAAGGAGCTCTATGATCCCAACCATGACACGCGCTGAGACCTCGAGTGTCCACTGCGGCATGGCTGATGGGTGATGTCCCCACGCAGGACGCATTCCCAGGCGAGCACCCAGTGGGTGCCTGTGTGTGATTCTAGACACCCTCAAAGTAACCCAAACCCTTCCTTTCTACGTCAGTACAGCATATCAGGGAATCCAGCAGTTTAAATGGTCATTATTACACGACTAACCATAAAGTTGTTTCTAAGGTGCTGGAGATTGAACCTGAGTTTTATTTAAAAGCAAACTATTTACAAAATTTAGTACCTTATTATTAACAATAAATCATATACACATATTTCACAGTGCTAAGGTATGTCCCAGCACCATCACAATGGTAAGATCTGTTTTTCTAACACACTTGCAGACCTCCTGTCTTTCCAGGGTGCAGGTGTTTCCTTATTTTACCCCAGCATCTGTTACTGAAGTTAGTTGACACCGCTGGCTTTGACAGTGAGGTGTCTCTTCCTTAGGAACTCTAACCGTTAAGCCCAATTACTCCACATCATTCCAAAGATGTGTTACTCCGTTTTCATTTAACTTGGGACTTACTACAGAGCTATGAAAACATGGGACAGTGGAGTCTGTAGGAAGAGGAAATTTATTACAGAAAACTGGATTGGTAGATGTAATTGATTCCTTCATGGTGAATATTGGTAGAGTTACTGAATACTGAACAACTAAGATTTTGTTGGCTAGTTAAAAATCTAGTCAAAAGCTAGTTCTGAGTTTATAGCATATAGATATAGCTACCTGCATCGCTTGAGGCACAACCTGGGAAAAGTACTCACTGTGGCAACTCTCTTCTGGGCTGCAATTGTGGCTTTAGATGGCTCTATGTTTGAGGGAAGATCTGTGTAGACTGTCATTGTTCTAGCACCCATCGCAACCAAAATGACAGTGCTTAGTGCTTGCTTCTTTACTTGTCCGTGCTGCAAGTGGACTTGCCCTTGGGGGTCCCCAGTGGGAGATAAACCTATCTGGAGGGAAGAATGCTGGGAGAGCTCCTGAAACTTAACTGCTTCCTCCTTTTGGTGAGAGTTTTCGTCTCTCGTTTTTCGGTGCCTGGTTTACAGGTAGACAAAATCTGGGATTATCAAGGTCACTGGAAGAATTCAGTTCAGTGTTGATTTCAAAGTCAGCCAGTTTGCCGGTCTGTAGAGAAGTGAAGCTGACTCCAATCTGAATTATGTCACAGACATGTTCAAACACACAATAAACATACACGCAGTTACAGTCACACACAGTCACACTCTGGCACCATAGCAATAGCAGTTCAATCAAGTCAGCCCTGTCACTGAGTGGAGACATTTTTCAAAGCCCATTGTGGACCAAAGCATCAGAGATCTGGCATCTGGAGCTTTCTCCTCCCTAACTCACCAGCCCAAATGTGCCCCTTCTGCTGCAGGAACTAGAACACGCCATCTCTTGGCTAAACAGGACCACTTGGTACTCAGGAATGAAGGACTGAACATGGCGGAGCCTGTGGGGACATGTCAGCCATGACAAGATGAGATTTGATGAGTTCAGTGTAAATGAATCAGAAACAGATGGGTGACATTTTTGTTAAAATACACAGGGGCTGTGACAAAGTTTTGGCAGAAAACCTTGGGCTCTGCTGGACCGTCCAGAATTGTTCACTGAACCCAGAATACAGTCAGCACTGAATCCCATCATTAATGGATAACATATAGTCCATGGCCACACATAAGCCATAGAACAGAAATAAGTGTAATAAACACAGATACACAGAGGTAAGGTTTTCAGTGTAGGACAGGAATGAAATATTACATCATGGAATGGGTTGGCACTGCACTATTTATCTAATAAGCAAATACTGACTTGATAAAGGATATGAAAAGGTGGGCAGTATCTTCTACGACTGATGTCTTTCCTGGGGTTTAACCACCTTCTGCTATTAGGAATTGCTTCTGAATTCCAGTTTGTCCTTTTCTTTTTTGACTCATGTCTCTATTAATTGAAAACCGACAGCAAAAAAATACCCCAACCACAAATATCTATGAGAAAATGAAGACATTCAGACATACTGAAGTACTTTGAATTTTATGAGCTCTAATAAGGTTAATCAAGGCTCTGGAAAGAATTTTGTTTGATGGTGAACTCAAGAAAACAATGAGCTGGGACCTGTGGTGATTGGCCGGCGGGGGGCAGCCTGCAGACCTGGGCTCTGGTGAGCCGCTGGTCAGTCTGGGCAAGCCCGCACCCTGCCCGCCTTCCACACTGACGCAGTCCTGCTGGAACGTGGTCACTGTCTGCTGCGTGGCCTTGGGCTGCTGTCATCTCCCATCATCTGAGTCCTCCAGGAGCCTCCACCGAAGTTCTCAAGGCTGGGGAATTTCTCAGTGAGTTTGTTTCCTGAAGCGCTTATTCTGCGAGGGAGGGGTGTTTCCTCACCTTGTGTTCTTAGGAAAACACCCAGCTGTGGTGGGTGATGGGTGGGAGGCAGTGTGTGTGGCGGTACCGCTGAGCAGGAGTAGTGAAGGAGAAAGCAGAGCCGACTAAGAGGGTGGCTCCGTAGAGGTGTTAGGAGCCCTTTCGGAGGGGATGAAAGGAGACCCACCCTCCCTGTTCTCCTAATGGGCTCCTAGGGGAGAGGAAGGGCGGGGGCCTGCAGGCTTCCCTGCAGGTGATGTGGATGCTCTGATTGGGCTTCACCTTGGCCTGCGTGGTTTCTCCACAGAGGGATGGAAGGAGGGGAACTTTCTTTTCAGTGCTTCTCCTACATTTCCTCTCCTTCCCCCACAAGACTCTTCATTTTTTTTCTTGGAGACACCTTAGGGATTCCCTCAGCTTCTCTCAGAAAGGGATAGAAAAACTCTTCAGGAATGAGGACTATACTTCACCTGCTTTTGTAACTTGCATTCTAGCCCATGCTGGGCTCACCACAGACACTGGGCAACTTCTCAGACTGCGGGTCCCCCAGCCCCTGAAGCTGGTGTGTTGGCTGTGAGGAGGGCACGAGGGGCTACGGCCTAATGTCCTTTTCCAGCCCGCTGGCCTCCAGCTTTCTTTCCTCCTTCTGCAGGGCCATGCTCACATGTGTACATCCCTGGGTTGGCAGGCCCTGCACAGAAGCATTCTTTCTACACTCACCTACCAAAGTGTGAAAGCTTGAAACATCATAGTTTAGCGATGCTGTGTCCTATTCCCTCCATTCTGGAGGGAAAGATGTCTAATACTTTGCTGTTAGTGTGGCCTAAGTGCTAAGGTCTCATCTAGCCACGTGTCACAGACCACTTGTTTCCACTGGAGATGACTCTCTAACTCAAGGAAAGACTGTAGTGTTTGGTCCTCCAGGCACCACGTGGAAGTCCTTGGGGGGAAGCAATGACTAAAGCTCTCTTTTCGTAGAGAGAGGGCGTGGGGCATTGAGAACACGTTATCAGACAGACTTGGGTTTCTTCCGGGGTCTCTCATTTACTTGTTTTGGAAAAGTAGGCCCTTTGCATAATCTCCCAGAACCTCAGGATACCAACACTCACTCGCCTTTCCGGTTTTTGCAAGGATTACATGAGATGATGTGTACAAGCCCAGCACAATGCCAGGTACATCATAAACCCAGGGCTTTTCCCTTATCTTTCAGACTTTCCTTTGCTACTGTAGCAAACTAGTACCAGTAAGAAAGCCTCCAATTGCACTCAGAAGATGCCACCCGCTCTCTCTCTTAGACTTGTTCCCCCATTGGGCTGAGAAGCTTGGAGTTCTCCACTTCTCAGGCCCCAGCCTACCTGAGCAGTCTGTCCCCAACCAGATGGTCTGGCTGCCGAGGCCAGGTGTTTTCCTCACAGATGTGTGCATTTCTGTGGCGAGTGCCTGTCCGCACGCCCATAGGTCTTGCTGGCTCTTCTGAGAGAGAAGGCTTTGAGGTTGCACTTCTGTTGGGGAAGGCGGGCCCTGCGCCCTCACAGCTGGGGGCCAGGCTCCCAGGGGGAAAGGAGCACCCTGAATTTCCTTTTCCGAGAGACAGAGCCCCGCTGTCTCTGGAGCAGGAGAGTGTGGATGGAGGAGCCCATAAGCTGGACCCAGAGCCCGTCCCCTGGAGTGTGGATCTCTGCTGACCGGCTTGCTGCCGCGCTAATAAATATCAAACCCTTCAACAGAAAAATAAATTATCCCCAACTGCTAGGCAAAACAGTCTTGATAAATTGTCGTTTTAGGCAACAGTGTTTAAAGTAAAATCAGTAAAGCGTGAGTAATGACGGCTGAGTCAAAAGTCCTGTGTTAAACACAATGGTCTGAGAGGAGACCGGGCAGCCTTCAGAGAAAAGTGAATGCGAGTTTAACTAAAACAACTCTTGTTCAGAGAGAGAGAAAAAAAGGACTTGGGATTTATTATCCTATTAGTTTTTTTCTGTAGGAGCAGCTCTCAGGGTGTCCCGGGCAGAAAGTCAAAATCTCCATTTACCAGAGATGTTTAGAAAATATGCTCTTAAAAGTGGAAACTACCAAGTATTTGACTGGACAACATAAATATGGTTGAATTCTTTCACTATGGTGAGGAATCCTGAAAGAGCCATAGTTACTAAAGGGGCTGTCTGGGATGGATTTCTGGGGAAGTGAAATCTAGAGGATTTTTTAGTATGGGAAAAAATGTAGAGTAGTTGGTTACTTATGTGGCCCCGTGTTTCTGCATTTACATTTTATACTGTATAGTCCACAAATGAAACTAATTCCAACTGAATTAGAAAAGAATCTGAATGATGAGAAGTTGAGAATGATATATTAAATGCTGGCTACAAAGTTCTAGAATCATAACAACACAGACAAAAAATATTATTGAGAACTTACTCGATTTGAGGCCTTCAGTGGAATGGGTTACATGAATTAAGCATTAAATAGATTTCCTAGGGTCATGTAGGTGGAAAGGGATGTCGTCATGATTCAAATCCATGTCCTACTATTTCCATATCTGTACTCTTAATTATTGTACCTATAGTATGACTTCTATCCTCAATCTAGAAATTTATTTTATTCTATCATGAACGTAGGATTACTCAAAATAACTGAACGGCTGTGCCATATGGGTACCCAGTGAATTCATGTTTTATGATGATAGGAATTTTATTAGTGATATTATAAATTACTATATTAACTGTTGATCAGCAAATGTACAAGTAACTAAGGGGCTAAATGCTTGAAAATGGTTTATTTTCAAGGACACAATACTCTTTTGTAAGAATTAAATCTTTAACGGTACATCTTATATATACATCATGATCACACTCAACAATGAGAATATGTGCCGGTGTATGACATGACTTCTCATTTTTTCCCATTCCCCTACCTACCCAACGATCTCCATCCCATATACCTATGCTTTGTTTCTTTTTTTACCATCACATTTTTTCTTTTCCCTCATTACTTAACCATCCCCTTTTTCCTTTCAATATTTTCTATTTTATAGTATCCATCATACATTGTAGAACTCATTTACACCTTCAGTTTCTCATACCCGAGAAAAGACACAGCATTTACACATCTGAAGGACACAATGCTTTTGCACTCCCATTTGTGGTATAGATATCATTAGTTTTGATTAGTTGTGGCCTCGAGATGACTTACTACATATGAACATAAAAAGAACACATACATCTCCTCAGATCAGAGGTCAGTCCCTCCACCTTTGCTCTTAAGTTCATCCCTTTCAATTTTCTTGAAGATACTATCAACAGATTGTCTCATCTCATTCTCATATTTTTATACTCTCTCCATACCTACTAACCAATGATTAATTTTTGGTTCAGCATCCCTAGGAGAAGATATCTCCTTTCCCAACCTCATGTGCTCGAAGGTGGGGCATTTGAAAGATGATCGGATTATGGGAGCTTGCAGCTGACTTGCTGCTAGGAGGTGGGGTCTGGCCAAAGAGATGGGTCAGGAGGGAAGGCCTAGAAGGATGCATCTCCTCCTGGGCTCCTCCCTTGACTCTGTGTCTACTTCCTTCCACCATGCTGTGAGCAGTTCTCCGCCACGCCCCATCCTGTCTTGGAGCCAGCCAGCTGTGGACTGAGACCTGCATAAGCCGAGAGCCGAAACAAACCTCTCCTCCTGCAGTTGTGGGTATTGGGTATTGTGTCCCAGAGACAAGAAAAGTGACTGAGACACACAAGTCCCAAGTTTGAAGGAGGAAGAGAGGGAGAGAAGAAGAGAAGAAAAGATAAAAGAAGCGGGAGAGAGAGGGAGGGGAGAGGAATTTCTTTTAACAAATTCTGAAACCTTGTAGAAAAGCATATCATAATTGTGGGATCTAACTATATAGATCTTAATTAGATCCTAATAGTGAAGCCAATCTAGAATTTGGGCCTGAGAGATAGGGAGGTCCCTGAAAATTTTTTTGATGCCTTAAATTTTAATGCCTTAAATTCAACTACCTTTTCATTTCTGATGATGATAAATGAGAATTTAATTAGCTGTCATGCTGGATTATTATAACTGAATACAAATGGCATCTTTATAGCCTTCATCTCCATGAGATCAAATGGGAAACCCAGCATGGCTTTCTCACCTATTGATAGACCCTCTTGTGAGGATTTTTGTATATATTCTGAGTAATCTTTTTCCTAGGTAATAAATTCCATCTGTGTTTCAGAGATACCTCACAAATAATTTTCCCCTACTTTTGAGCATTCAAATTATCAGTTATTTACTGTAGTATTACAAACCACCTCAATACCTGGTGGCTCAGAACAGAACAATTACATAGCTTATGGGTCAACAATTTTGGCTGCCCCAGCAGGGTGGCTACAAT
>PVIC010014861.1:0-36135 GCA_004025085.1 Thryonomys swinderianus
CCCCCCCCCAACCTTCCTCTCTTGCTCTCCTTCTCCACTTACTTATCATCTATGTGATTTTTTGAGATAGGGTCTCTACATAGTCCAGGCTTGCCTTTAAATCATGAGGTAGTTCAGGCTAGCCTCTAACTGACGATGAGTCTCCAGCCTCTGCTTCCCAAGTAAGTGCTGGCATTACAGATGTGGGCCAACACACTTGGGCAAAGTGTATTTATTGACAAGAAGAACTGCACTTTAAGAAAACTTTTTAAGCCAAAAGCAAATATAGCAGAAGGAAAATCTGAACCTTACAGAATGGATCAAAGCACCAGAAACAGGAAATATCCAGGTTAAATATCAAAAATTGTACTTTACATTTTAAAAATTACATATTTTTAAAGATAAAAATTACAATGTATTTAGATGTACTTCATAATCAGACTATGGGATATAGTGAAGGAAAATGCAAAGAGGACTAAATAGCTGGAAGATTTTTACACATAAGAAGTGGCAGAATATTAACTGAGCACAAAGCAAAATGCTAAGGATAGGCTGTATATTAAAATCCTTACACTTATATTTCCAGCAGTGTGGAGGCTGAGGCAGAAGGGCCATCAACATGTTCAAGACCAGCCTCGATTACATAGTGAGACCCTGTCTTTATAAAAAAAAAAAATCCTGAGATATCAATATATAACAGGTATAGAGTGGGGGATTTAGCTCAAGTGGTACTGTGCCAACCTTGGATGCACAAGGGTCCAAGTTCAATCCCCAGTACCAAAGGGATATATACATACATATATATATGTATATATGTATGTATGTATGTATGTATGTATGTGTATATCAGGTATAGCTAAAAAGCTAACGGAGCCGGTGTGGTGGCTCATGCCTGTCATCCCAGCACTCGGGAGGCAGAGCCAGGAGGATTGCTGAGTTTGAGGCTTGCCTGGGCTATATAGTGAGCTCAGGGCCAGCCTGAACTACAAAGCAAGACCCTGTCTCAAAAAAAAAGCTAAGGGACTAAACAGAAAACTAAAATACACCCAAATAACCTAAAAAAAGGTAAGAGGGGAAGTCATAAACTAAAACCTACATCAAACAGAAAACAAAGTAAACCATAACAATTACATTAAATGTTAATAATGTAAATGCCCCAATGAAAAAGCAATGCCCTAAAAGGGCAAGACTTGGCTGATTATGGCCCACATGCCCAACTTCAAATATATAGCACAGCTACAGAGAGGAGAAAGACTGGGAAGGGAAGGAAAGGAACAAGAAACCTACCTCTATTTTTAGATGACATAATTATTTATCTAGACAAGTGGTGTTGAAACTATGGCACTCATGCTGCAGCAGGCTGTTGGTATTGCTGAAAGCTTTAAAAAGTTTGCCACCACAGTCACAGACTATCCTACGCATCTTCATAAAACTATTACAACTAAGAAGATCATAGGATATAACTTTAATATACAAAATTAGTTAAATTTTTAATATGCTGGAGCAAGCAACTGAATTTTAAATCAATCTATAATAACATCAAAAAACTCAAAATATTAAGGATTAAATCTGCCAGTCATGGCGGTTCATCCCTATAATTCCATCATTCAGGAAGGTGAGGCAGAAAGATTGCCTTGAGTTCAATGCCAGCCTGTGTTACATGGGACCTTGTCTCAAACACACACACACACACCCAACAACCTGACTCTAGTTGAAAACATATTAAGTTCTCTGCAATAAAAATTAAAAGTTAATCCCAAGGAAAATTGAGCAACACCTAATGAATGGAGTGATACCATTTTCATGAATTTGAATAAATATTAAGATGTTTATTTCTCCAAAATCAGTGGGAGCATAATGACTAGAGTATAAGAAACTTTTAGAAAATTATGAAAATGTTCACTTGGTACTACTGATAGTTTGTTATACATATAGCAGAATTCCTTAGGTTGTAAACTTTACATATGTTCTTACTTGTACATAAACTATACTTTTGCAGTATTATTTAAAAAACCCAAATCCTCTTAATCAAAATGAAGCCTCATAAAACTTTTCTTATTTGTATCTTTAACTGGATGGATTTTCCTCCTCTTTTAAAATTCCCGTATTTTATTCACACACATGTATGGGAGGTAACATGTAGTGGTCTCTGGCATAATATACATTTCCATACATTTACACACTAAAATATTTTTTCACTTCATTGCTCAAAGTACTACTGAAGAGTGCGTGGTTTTCTCTGCTCACTTTCACTTTCCCTTAACTGAATCCTCACTTTGACTCAGCTGAGAAACTGACTTACATATACCATGACAACATCACATATAAACATCCAGATGCACACTATCCTGCCTTTAAGACTGTGCTTTTTTTGTCTCTTCTCTATTTTTTCACTTATCACCTGGATTAAACTTATTAGAATCACCTTTGAACAACAATTAATACAATTTAGCTCTTCACTTCAGAAAAAAGTAATGTCTTCTATCTCTGTGTTCAGGAAAGCTGGATAACTGAAGGTGATTTTTATATCTTTTTTTCCCAAAGGCCACTATGTTTAGAATAGTGAGTTCATATCATGATGCTTTGCTTGTTTTCTTTCATTCATGTTTTACTCCTCAGCCCTACTCTCCAATCAGAATATAAACTTTATGAGAGCAGAGAATGTGTCTGACTCACTGCTGTTTCCCCAAGACTAGAATGTGTCTTCATGTAGCAGGCATTTGTCACTTACTAAATATGCACGTGATGAATGCTGTCCTCTATCACACTTATTGCTATCTGAAAGCAAGTTATATAACCTAGGGTGCCTTTCAGCCCCATTAAAAAGTAACCTCATGCCGGGGGTGGTGGCTCATGCCTGTAATCCCAGCACTCAGGAGGCAAAGGCAGGAATGGAATGCTGAGTTCGAGGCTTGCCTGGGCTACATAGTGAGCTCAGGGCCAGCCTGAACTACAAAGTGAGACACTGTCTCAAAAAAAAAAAAAAAAAGTAAACTCTTGTTGTTGGGCCTGGTAACACACGCCTTAATCCCAACACTTGGGAAGCTGAGGTAGGAGGACTGCCTTAAGTTGGGAGGCCAACCTGGCTATACAGTAAGTTCAAGGCCAGCCTGAATTGCACAGCAAGGCACTGTCTCAAAAAAAATAAAAACCGGGCCGGAGGGTTAGCTCAGTGGTTCTAGCGCCTGCCTCGCAAGCACAAGGTCCTGAGTTTGATCCCCGGTAACCACATACAATGCTGGGCGTGGAGACTCACGCTCACGAGCCATCAATACCACATACCACAGTGCTGGGCGTGGTGGCTCACGCCTATCATCCCAGCACTTGGGAGGCGGAGACAGGAGGATTGCTGAGTTCGAGGCTTGCCTAGGCTACAAAGTGAGCTCAGAGCTAGCCTGAACTACAAAGCGAGACCCTGTCTCCAAAAAAAATATATAAATAAATAAATTAAATAAATTTAAAAAATAAAAACCTTCCTTTGTCTACATACAATATTTTGTAACCCTTGTCTTGTAATAACTACTAATAATATTCTGCTAAAATTAATGTATCCTAACATGTTTCGTCTTGGTATCCCTTACTAGGCATGTCCAACCCACAGCCCATCTTTTTTAATGAGCCTTCTTAAAATACTAAAATGTAAAAGAGGTTTTGTTACTTACATACATTAACTATATTATTATTTTACATGTAGTCCAATACAATTCCTCTTTACTTGGCCCAGGCAAGCCAATAGGATGGACAACCATGACATCCTAGCATAATGGCTGGCATAAGATGTCTATAGATCAAAGATCTGCCAGATTAAACTGATAAAATATCATTATATATAATTATAGGTATACACATGGAAACCTGATACCATGCTAATTTTTGAGAACTCTCATTTATATAATATATTGAGGCTATTACCATCACAACTCCATCCACTCATGTCACCTTCTTAGAATGAGTATTTTGTGAAGAGTAGGTATCTTTTTAAAACTTTTTTTTTTTTTTTTTTTTGAGACAGGGTCTCGCTTTGTAGTTCAGGCTGGCCCTGAGCTCACTATGGTGCCCAGGCAAGCCACCGCGAACTCAGCAATCCTCCTGTCCCTGCCTCCCGAGTGCTGGGATTACAGGCGTGATAAAACTATTTTTGATTCATTTCACAATACTACAGTCCAAAGCAAAGCAGTCCAGAACAAAGTAATGTCCCTGATCTTGTACTTTTATGCTTTATACCCAAATTTTTCTACTCCTTGGTATCTGCACTCTAGCCTAAGGTTTTCACTACAGTGACAAGCATTCTTTCTTTTTTTTGCTTTTTGAGACAGGGTCTCACTTTGTAGTTCAGGCTGGCCCTGAGCTCACTATGGTGCCCAGGCAAGCCGCCGCGAACTCAGCAATCCTCCTGTCTCTGCCTCCCGAGTGCTGGGATTACAGGCGTGAGCCACCACGCCCGGCATTGTGGTACTGGTGTTGATTGTTGGTGGGCGTGTCTCCACGCCCAGCATTATATGTGGTTACGGGGATCGAACTCAGGACCTTGTGCTTGCGAGGCAGGTGCCGGAACCACTGAGCTAACCCTCCGGGCCATGACAAGCATTCTTAATTATGTTTATTTGTATTTCTTACTTATAAATCAATCATGGGGTTGTTTTTCTTCACATGGAATATCCTCTATCACTTTCTTATATAAAAAAGTCATGCCGGGTGTGATAGTTCACACCTGTAATCCCAGCACTTCAGAGGCAGAGACAGGAAGACTGCCGAGTTTAAGGCTTGCCTGGGCTATATAGTGAGCTCAGGGCCAGCCTGAACTACAAAGGGAGACCTTGTCTCAAAAAAAAAAAACAAAATCATTACACTTTCACAACGAAATCTCAAGTCTCACATCCTTCCTAGAGGTGTTCCCAAGTGGCATATAATCTATTATGAGTCACTTAGTTTTATCACTACTGAGTGTAATAATTATTATTATTTTTTTGAGACAGGGTCTCGCTTTGTAGTTCAGGCTGGCCCTCAGCTCACTATGTGACCCAGGCAAGCCTCAAACTCAGCAATCCTCCTGTCTCTGCCTCCCGAGTGCTGGGATGACAGGCGCGAGCCACCACACCCAGCACAGCTGGTAGGCGTGAGTCACCACACCGAGCATTGTATGTGGTTACCGGGATTGATCTCAGGGCCTTGGGCTTGCAAGGTGGGCACTGGAACCACTGAGCTAAATCTCCGGCCCTGAGTGTAATAATTATTTAGTACTGGCTCTGTCATTTGTAATCACATTTTTGTTGCTTGATTATATTTGTTTATATTATATTCAGGGAATTCTCTTCTACACAGGATATGCATATATAAAAAGAATTTGATTAACTGTTGTGGTTTTCAGCACAGCAAATACTAGTGACAATAGTATACTGGTAAATAGCACAGACTCTGAAAGACAAACTACTGGAATTTTAATCCTGACTTTGGTATTCAGTATTCTCAGACAACTTAAAATCCATGTCCATCAGCTTCATCAATAAGTTACTTGAAAAATCCTGAGTTAATATGGATTAAAAGTACATGATATATAAAATCAATATAATCATTATTACACTGTTACAACTTTTTTTTTTTTTTGGAGACAGGGTCTCGCTTTGTAGTGGCTGGCTCTGAGCTCACTATGTAGCCCAGGCAAGCCTTGAACTCAGCAATCCTCCTGTCTCTGCCTCCTGAGTGCTGGGATTACAGGCCTGAGTCACCAGGCCCGCACTGTGGTATGTGGTATTGATTGCTGGTGGGCCTGAGTCACCATGCCCAGCATTGTATGTGGTTACCCGGGGATCGAACTCAGGACCTTGAGCAAGGCAGGCAGGCGCCGGAACCACTGAGCTAAATCTCCAGCCCCATTTTACAACTTTTATCTTCTAAGTTTACCTAAGGATACTGCAGCTTGAAATGTTTAATAATTGCCAAGAGTACTACTAAATTGTAAAGTAGAAGACAAACACAAACCATCTAATAAAGAGTCCATCATCTGACCATTTTAGTCAATATTTCGAAAAATACTAAAACTTTATTCAGTTTTTAAACAGTCAAGATCATTATGATTGAAGAGATGATAAATGAAATTACAGAAAGGAAGAGACACTGATCTGTTCAAGAATTAAGAAAAAAGGAATACAACTAGATGTGACCAAGCAACTAGATGTGACCCTGTCTACAAATAAAATGGGCTAATGTAGCTCAGTATACCTGGGCTCAAGTCCCAGTACTACATCCAAACCAACCAGAAGTGGATATAATTATCAGGTGTTATAGGCTTTGTTTTCTGTTTAGGAAGAAGACATTGTTTACTTTGAAAAAATTATATCTCGGGGGCTGGAGATTTAGCTCAGTGGTTCCTGCGCCTGACTCCAAAGAGCAAGGCCCCCGAGTTCAGTCCGATAACCATATACAATGCTGGGCGTGGGGACTCACGCCCACCAGCCATCAATACCACATACCACAATGCTGGGTATGGTGGCTCACGCCTGTAATCCCAGCACTCAGGAGGCAGAGGCAGGAGGACTGCTGAGTTCTAGGCTTGCCTGGACTACATAGTGAGCTCAGGGCCAGCCTGAACTACAAAGCGAGACCCTGTCTCAAAAAAAATTTTTATTTCTCTAGCAGTTCAGAAAGCTTTTTCTGTGGCAAATAAACCTTATCTCCAAATAAAAAATGTGTAAGTTTTTTTTCATAGAATCCTAATTACATATAGACAAAGGAATCATAACTTACAGAAATGTAGTAAAGAACTTTTAGGAAACCAGTGTATTTACCATCTACATTTAAAAGTTCTTTTATTTTTTAAAAGGTTTCAACTTACAGATCTTATTTAGTTTTGGAGAAAACTAAATCTTTAAAGATCTTATTCAGAACTATCACAATTTGACTATAAGGTGTTTTCTTAGATAAAACACAATAGTTACTTAAATAAATAAACTCTGTCCTAATAAAAAATATCACATGACTTCTCTCCCATCTCTAGATGAAAAACACAAACTAGTTTATCAGGGTAGGAAATTAGTTTTTATAAAAAGACTCACTATTTTGCAGAATATTTGTTAAACATTGTAAATTATCTCACTGATAACACTTTGCTCACAGGTGGTCTCTTTCTTTAGGTTACTCGCCTACAATAACACCCAACAACACAGCTTGGGCCAAAACAAATGTCATTACTACTGACTGAAAATTTCTGGTACTGTATGTATATTTTGTGGAACTATGTCACAGTTAATTTTCTGAAACTTTAACATTTTAACCTTAAAGATTAAAAGGTAAGAAGCAGAAAAGGACTATGTCAAGTATATGTCCAAAACATATATTCAAGAACACGAACTGGCTGTGGACTTAGCTCAGTGGTTCCGGTGCCTGCCTCACAAATAAAGCCTTTGAGATCAATCCCCAGTACCACACACACACACACACACACACACACACACACACACACACACACAAACACACACTCCACCACATTCTTGAGGAATCTGAATCCTCTTATTTCTGTAGTGTTTTATAGAACTGATCATAGTCTCAAAAGAAGGGAGGGGGCCCTCTCAGAAATAAAGATTACTCTAAGGCCCATCAAACAAGTATAACTTAATATGCACAAGGAATGTAGTTGTCAACCCAACTACCAATTTTAACTTCAAATTAATTCAGGTTCTAGGAACTTCAGAAGAAGACACAATTACCTAGGCCTTCAATGTATATATCCAAGTTGCTTGACAATGCTATGGGTTAACAACATGGATTTTTCCTCTCATTCCTTCAAATTCTAGCACAAGCTAAATGTTTTTGTATTCTACATTTCCACAGAATGTCTAAGTGCCAGGTCTATTTTAAAGGCCAGAGGTAAGAGAATAGACATAGAGATGAATGAACTCTTTCACACCACTAGGTACTAAACACATCAACATCTTCATCTTAAAAGTGTTTGGAAGACTATGCCATCAATACTATAATTTCACTTCTTAAACTTTGACTGTGTAAAGCCAAAAATTATTCTGACCTAAGTTATCCTTTCTTTCTATATACCCTGATAATTGGCTTACTGAATTCTCTCTGTTTGCTCTAATGCAGCTGCCTAACTAAGCCCCTGTGCCAAGATACAGCACTGGCTCATAATCCTAAATTAAGTCCAGTCTGAGGTTCTTATCTTTGAGGCTCATGTGTTTTTTATCCTTTTACCAGGAACAAGCATAGATCAGATTTACTTGGTTGTTTATTCAGTTTCCTTCTTATCCTATTCTCTTTAGTCTGATTTATTCTGAAAACTTCTGGTATCTATTATAAACTAAGAAACACACTAACAGTGGAAATAAAAATTTTTTTCTGCCCTTAAGCAGAGATTAATACAGTAGATAGGAAAAATATTTCAATAAAGTGTGAAATATTCTACCTAAAAAATTCCTAAGAATTCTACAAAGAGACAATTGAAGAGTAAAGATTTCACAAACAAGTAAACACTTGAAATAGTCTTGGAGAACATCAGGGTAGGGTGTGTGTATGAGTTTTAGTTAAGACACAATTTACAGAAAAGGTGAAAAAACCTGGAGAGTAAAGTTAATGTCTAATGGCACCTGAAGTGTTGTGTTGGCTTAAAATGTTTTTTTCTTGAGACAGGGTCTCGCGCTTTGTAGTTCAGGCTGGCCCTGAGCTCACTATATAGCCCAGGCAAGCCTCGAACTCAGCAATCCTCCTGTCTCTGCCTCCTAAGTGCTGGGATTACAGGTGTGAGCCAGCACACCCAGCACTGTGGTATGTGGTATTGATTGCTGGTGGGCATGAGTCACCATGCCCAGCATTGTATGTGGTTACCCAGATCAAACTCAGGACCTTGCGCTTGAGAGGCAGGCACTGGAACCACTGAGTTAAATCTCCAGCCCAGGTTTAAAATGTTTTATTGTAGGGCCGGAGATTTAGCTCAGTGGTTCCAGAGCCTGCCTAGCAAAGTGAAGGTCCTGAGTTTGATACCCGAACCCCATACAACAATACTGGGTGTGGTGACTCACGCCCACTAGCAATTAGTACCACATACCACAATGGTAGACATGGTGGCTCATGCCTATAATCCCAGCACTTGGGAAGCAGAGGCAGGAGGACTGCTGAATTTGAGGCCTACCTGGGTTACAAAGTGAGCTCAGGGCCAGCCTGAACTACAAAGTGAGACCCTGCCTAAAAAAAAAAAAATTGTGGGTACAGAGAAAAAGAATACTGAACTAAAACTAGAGAGGGCTAGATGCAAATCTCAAACAATAGCTGTATTCTAGTTATGACAAAATCTTTTATTTAATTCCTATCTCAGAACTAAAATCAAATAAAAAAGGTCTGAAAGGTCCTTGAAAAAATAAAAACACTATCCAAATATAATATTTTTCTTCTTGTGGTTACATTTGCTAAATGGGAAATAAACTTTTAAAATCTACATTTCTTTTTTTTTTTTTTTTTTTGAGACAGGGTCTCACTTTATAGTTCGGGCTGGCTCTGAGCTCACTATGTAGCCCAGGCAAGCCTCGAACTCAGCAATCCTCCTGTCTCTGCCTCCCAAGTGCTGGGATTACAGGCATGAGCCACCATGCCCGGCACTGTGGTATGTGGTATTGATTGCTGGTGGGCGTGAGTCTCCACGCCCAGCATTGTATGTGGTTTCCGGGGATCGAACTCAGGACCTTGCGCTTGCGAGGCAGGCACCGGAACCACTGAGCTAATCCTCCGGCCCAAAAATCTACTTTTCTTATACATTCAATTTGCTATGTTAAATTTATAACAAAGAGGTTTTTACCCGCTCTACAGATCGTGCCCTCTTCTTTGGCCGAGTAGGCAGCGCATCTTCCTTCGGATTGGTGTCTATTGCCCAATAGGATCCCTAAAGGTAAAGAAGTAAATTAATTATATTAACAATATATTATAGTAATCCTGTAACATTAGAAGGTTTTTAAAAATAATTTTCTGCTCCAAAAGTGAACATTTTCAAAGTAGAACACTGGAAAAACAGCAAACAATGGAAAAGTAGCATGAAAAGAAATGCTGATTTGGAACTGAGAAAAATAAAGTTTATGTTAGAAAAAAGCTCTATTTTATAACTAAATTATTAAATAGAAAAAAAGCAAGGAAACAATAGCAAGAATCAACAACTAGGATTACATCAAATTAAAAAGCTTTCACACAACCAAAGAAACAATGAAACAAAGGCCTGTTAAATAGGAGACCATCTTTGATAGCTACTCACCCAACAAGAATTAACATACTGGAAAACTTACTGCCATAACAACAAATGATCCAATCAATAAGTGGGTAAATGAACAATGCACTCCTCAAAAGAACAACACATGCGCAGTAGGTATATAAAATATTTTCAACATCTTTAGCCATCAAGGAAATGCAAATCAAAGCTATATTAAGATTCTACATTACATTATTCAGGATGGGGTAATCATCAAGACTGAAAAAAGAAAGTGTAGTGGTGCATGCCTGTAATCCCAGCACAGTGGGATGCTGAAACAAGAGAGTTTCAAATTCAAGTCCAGCCTGAGCATCTTAGCAATACTTTGTCTCAAACTAAAGAAGGGCTGAAGATGCAGCTCAGTGAAAAGGCCTTGCCTTCAATACCCAATTCTGTAATAATGAATGAATGAATGCTAAGAAGAATACAAGAAAAAAGAACACTCATACTGTTGTTAGTGTGGATATAAGTTAGTATAGCCATTATGGAAATCAGTATGAAGTAAAAACTACTATTTTATCCAGCTATATCACTCCTCAAAGTAAAATCAACATACCATAGAGCGACCTGCACACCCATGTTTACTGTGATACAATTCATAATGGCTAAGCCATGGAAATATTTTAGCTGCCCATCAGCTAAAGCAAGGATAAAGAAAATGTGATATATATGAGACTATTATTCAGCAGCAAAGAAGGATGAAATCATGTTATTTACAAGAAATGGACAGAATTAAAGATCATCATTTTCAGCAAAATAAACCAGACTCCAGTGCCTCATTTTCTCTCATATACGGAATCTGTGTGTCTGTGACAGAAAGAGATAAAAACAGATAGACACAGACACAGAAAGAGAAGTAGGAGACTCAGAAAAGAAGGGAATTAGAGAAGATGAAGGGGAGAAGGAAGGGCTGGGGTGTGGAAATGATTAAAATATGCTATATGCATGTACAAATATGCCAGAATAAAATCTATTATTCTGTATAACTAATATGTGCTAATTTTTTTTTGAGACAGGGTCTCACTTTGTAGTTCAGGCTGGCCCTGAGCTCACTATGTAGCCCAGGCAAGCCTCGAACTCAGCAATCCTCCTGCCTTTGCCTCCCAAGTGCTGGGATTACAGGTGTGAGCCACCATGCCCCACACTGTGGTATGTGGTATTGATGGCTGGTGGGTGTGAGTCACCACACCCAGCATTTCTGTGGTTACCAGGATAGAATTCAGGACCTTGCACTTGCGAGGCAGGTTCCAGAACCACTGAGCTAAATCTCCAGCCCAATATGTGCTAATTTTAAAAATCATAAGCTGAAATCTGCAGTCCTAGAACTTCTACCATGGCCAAATTAAAAGAAATCTACCAAATACATTTTAATAAATACAAATTTTTAACTGAATACATAGTAATTATGTCATGTAACATTCATTTTTTAAGGAGGCACAGTTTATTTCAGCTTACAAGACATTCGAATCTATAAGTATTTTATGTATAGAATATACCGTAGTTTCTATACCATGATACCTAACAAATCAAAACGGCCCGTAAAACAAAGGGAAACTCATTTTAAATAACGACATTCTTAGAAGAACCTATACATAAATATTTTATTGCTTATACTGTCACGATTTATTTTTACTAGTCTTCTCTTTGATACAACTTGTCTAATCTTTCTTTCAAAAGTATATATTATGTACCTACTTGTATTCCAGGTACTGAGGAATGTGACTCCCTCCAAAAAGTTTGTTTGTTTTGAGACAGGGTCTAGCTTTGTAGTTCAGGCTGGCCCTGAGCTCACTATGCAGCCCAGGCAAACCTTGAACTCATAGCAATCCTCCTGCCTCTGCCTCCCGAGTGCTGAGATTACAGGCATAAGCCACCACACCCGGCAAAAAAGATATTTTGAAAAACATGGGTCATAGAGTTTGCATATAGTATTCAGATGAAAGACCAAGCTCAGAAAGATGAAGTGGTTGGCCCCAGAAAGTTATGTCAGGCAGCAGGAGAAACATGGTCTTGATTCTTAGTTCCTTTCTACTTCAATTATCACGCATTATTATCTATACATAAACATGCATGCTTGCACACAGGGATGTACACACACACACACACACATACACAAAGGCAATAAAAGAAGAAGGAAAAGGGAAGTGATACACATTTCTGAAACAGAATACCATTATATTCTAGATTTACAATTAATTGTAGTGACAGTACTTGAATGTAATCTTTGTCTCTATTATTCCATTGATCTTCCTGGGCTGCTTTTTCATACACTTAACAATAAAGGGAAATACAGCTCTCATCTCTTAATCTTCAGGCTTTAGCCTGATATGAATAGACTTACAGTTTCTTGAGTAAACCATGTTTCAACTAGCTGAGTCTTCTACACGCTGATCTCACTGTCTGTAATATCCATCCTGCCACTGACAATCATGTGGTTCACCTTAATAATTTACCTCACATATTATCTAAAACATGTACAAATTAAAACAGAGGGGGAAGGGCCGGAGGATTAGCTCAGTAGTTCCCGAGCCTGCCTCACAAGCGCAAGGCCCTGAGTTCGATTCCCAGTAACCACATACAATGCTGGGTGTGGAGACTCACGCCCACCAGCCATCAATGCCACATACCACGGTGCTGGGCGTGGTGGCTCATGCCTGTAATCCCAGCACTTGGGAGGCAGAGACAGGATTGCTGAGTTCGCGGTGGCTTGCCTGGGCTACATAGTGAGCTCAGGGCCAGCCTGAACTACAAAGTGAGACCCTGTCTCAAAAAACAAAAAACAAACAAACAAACAAAAAAAAAACAGGGGGAAAAGATGTATTGTGAATATTTTCTCCTGTTCTAAGGTTACGTATTATATGCACGATGGTTCCTTCTCAACAACAACAAACTTTTAGTTCAATGAATTCCAAATTATCAAGCTTCCTTTTCTAATTTATCCATTTTTCTTCCTATCTTAAAAGTATACCTATTCCAAGATGGTAAATATGTTCTGCAATGTTTTCTTTTAAAAGGGAATCAATTCCTTTGACAATAGTGTCCCCCCAAGAAGAAATATCTAGGAATCAATCTAACAAGGGAGGTGAAAGATTTCTACTCTGAAAACTATGGCATCCTAAAAAGTGAAAGAGAAGAGGCTATCAGAAAATGAAAAGACATCCTTTCTTCCTGGGGAGGAAGAACCCATTATCGTCAAAATGGCCATACTGCCAAAAATACTAAATTCAATGCAATCCGATTGAAATCCCAATGGCACATGGCACAGAGCCAGAAAAAATAATCCAAAAATTCAACCACAAGAGACCTAGAATAGAAAAAGCAATACTAGGGGATAAGATCATGGCAGGGGGTATCACAATTCCCAACTTGAAAAAATACAACAAAGTCACTGTGATAGAAACAGCATGGCACTGGCAAAGAAAGAGACCTGAGGATCAGTGGAGCAGACCAAAACACCCAAGACATATTAAAGCCTCCTCTTCTTTGACAAAGGAGTCAAACATCCTCAAAGGAAGAAACATAGCCTGTTTAACAAAAGGTCCTGGAAAAACTGGGTTTCAACTTGCCAAAGATTAAAACTAGATCTCTTTCCCCATGTACCAAACTAAAATAAAAGTGAATTAGAGACCTAAATATTAAAACAGAAACACTAAATCTGCTGGAAAACAAGGTTAGATAGAACTCTTGAAGACACTGGCATAGAGAAAGACTACGAACAACAACAAAAAAAACCCTCAGCAGCACAGACACTAGCAGAAACAATCAACTGGGATCTCATCTTACTAAAAAGCTTCTGCACAGCAAGAGAACACACCAAAAGAGCAAAAAGACAACTTACTATATGGAAAAAAATTTACCAGCTGTTTCTCAAAGAACTACTATCTAGAGTATATAAAGAACTTTTAAAAAGCAGTCCCCCCCCCAATTTAAAGGCCCAATTCAAAGATGGGCATCTGAAATGAGCAGACATTTTTCAGATGACAAAGAAAGGCAACTAAGAAACATGATGAAATGTTCAACATTGCTGGTCATTTGAGAGATGCAGATGGAAACAACACTGAGATTCCATCTCACTTCACAAAGACTGGCTATCGTGAAATTAACCAACAACAAATACTGTGGGGCTGTGAAGACAGAAACACTTTTCCATTGTTGGTGGGAATGTAGACTGATGCAACCATTGTGGAGGTTCCTTAAAAAACTAGGACTTGAGTTATTTGACCCTGCTATTCCCCTGCCAGGTATGTACATGAAAGAATTAAAAGAATCAGACCATAGTGATATATGTGCACCCATGTTTATAGCAGCTCAATTTGCATAACTACATCTTGGAAATAGCCCAAATGTCCATGAATGTAAGACTGGATAAAGAAGCAGTAGGTTGTTTTTTCTAAAATGGAGTAGTACTCAGCCATAAAGAATGACATTTATGTTTAAATGAATGTACCTTGAAGACATAAGTGAAATAGGACACAGATGTGTAAATATCGTGCCTTTTCTCTAGTATGAAAAACTGAAGGTATAAATGAATTCCAAAATGTATGATAGGTATTATGAAATAGGAAGAAAATGTGCAAAAGGAAAAGGGAAAGAGCAGGTAGGGGAAAGTAAAGGAAAGAAAAAAATTTGATAGTTAAAAAAAAGAACAAATCCTATGTATGTATATATGGTCTGGCTATTGTAGAGGGGGAAAGGAAAAAATGAGAATCAAGATGTGTAATGTACAGGTACAAATTCTCTGTGTTGAATGCAATCATAATATATGTATAAAATATACTAATAAAGTGAATTTTAAAAAAGACAAGTGGCCACTAAGCATATGAAAAACTCCTCAAAATCCAGTCATTAGAAAAATACAAATTAAAACCATGATGAGACATTATTTCATACCCAGCAGAATGGCCAAAGTTGAAAAAAGATAAGTAATAACCATCTGCTGCTCAAACTGTGGAGCATTTGGAACTCTCATGCATTGCTATTAAGAATAAAAAATAACCAGCTACACTACTAAATTTGGCAATTAAGTCCAGCAGTCTTTTGGTTGAGGTTTTAGGATTCTCTATACAGAGAAACATATTGGCAAATAATGACAGTTTAACGTCTTCCTTATCTATCTTTATTCCTTTTATTTCTTTGTCTTGCCTAATTGCTGTGGCTAACGTTTCCAGCACTATACTGAACAAGAGTGGTGACAGCAGACATCCTTGTCTCTTTCCTGATCTTAGTGTGAAAGGTTTCAGTTCTTGCCAATTTAGTATGATGCTGGCTGTTGGTTTCTCATAAATAGCTTGTGTTAGTCTGAGATAATGTCCATCTATTCCGATTCTCCGTAGGGTTCTGATCATGAATGGGTGTTGGATTTTGTCAAATGCTTTTTCTGCATCTATTGAGATGACCATGGTTTCTGTCCTTGAGTATATTCAATATAGTGTACTACATTTATTGATTTACATATGCTAAAACAGCCTTGCATCCTTGGGATAAAGCAAACTTGATCAGGGTCAACCAGCAATAAATGCTGGCGAGGCTGTGGGGGAAGAAAGGAACCCTTCTCCAATGTTGGTGGGATTGTGGACTTGTGCAAGCTTTGTGGAGATTCCTAAGAAAACTAGGATTAGAGGTCCCATTTGACCCTGCTATTCCCCTGCTAGGAATATACTTGAAAGAATTAAAAGAATCATATCACAAAGACATATGTGCACCCATTTCATAGCAGCTCAGTTTGTGATAGCCCAATCTTACAAACAACCCAGGTGCCCATCAACTGAAGACTGCATAAAGATGTTTTTTTAAATAAAATGGAGCATTACTCTGCCACAAAGAGTAAGTTTCATTCATTTATGTGCAAATGGACACACCTTGAGGACACACTAATAAGGGAAACAAATAGATCACAGATATGTAAATACTGTATCTTTTCTCTGGTATGAAAACCTATAGATTAGATATAAATGAGTTCTAGAATGTATGATAGACTTTGTGAAATAGGAAATATTCAAAGGGGATGTGGTAGGGGAAAGCAGTGAAGGGAAAAGTTAAATATGATTTGAAAAGAAAAAGAAACATGTATATAGGGGGTGGGGGGGTTGTGGGGTGGGTAGGGATATGGGGAAAAATGAGAATTAACTCATGTCATATACTGGTACAAATTCCCCAGTGTTGAGTGTGATTGTGAGCTGTATATAAAAGGTACCAATAAAGAATTCAATTTAAAAAAGCAAAGAATATAAAATAGCCCCAACTACCTTAAAAAAGGATATATTGTTTCTTATAAATTTAATCTTCTACACATCTCCTGATCGACAATTCATTTTTAAAAGACTGAAAGCCTATGTCCACACAAAATGTGTACAAGAATTTCCTACCTTCAATAACCCCATATTGGTCAATGAAACTGGAAGATAAAAACTTATCATAAAGAAAAACCTAGGCCCTGACAATATCATTGCTGAATTCTACAAGAAATTTAGAGAAGTTCTAATGCCATTACTTGTCAAACTCTTTAATGTTATTGAAAGTGAAACAATACAACCAAAGTCATTCCTGGAAACAAGTATTACAGTAATACTAAAAGCAGAGAAAGACTCAACCAAAAAAGAGAACTTCCGATCTCCCTAATGAAAATAGATGCAAAAACCCTCAATAATATACTGGCAAACAAAATGCTGCAAATACCAAGATTATATATTATGACCAAATAGGATTTATCACAGAAATGCAAGGATGGTTCAACATACACCAGTCAATACATGTAATACACAATATCAACAGAGCTAAGAACAAAAACCATATGGTTCTCTCAATAGCTGCAGAAAAAGCATTTGATAAAGTCTAGCATCCATTCATGAAAAAAATCTACAGAAAACTGCAACAGATGTCTTTAACTCAATCTGATAAAAGCTATGATAAACCTATGAGAAACCAACAGCCAACAGATACTAAATGGCCAAAAACTGAAAGCTTTCCCCCTAAAATCAGGAACAAGACAAGGATGTCCACTATCACCTGTCCTATTCGATACAGTTCTGGGCACACTGGCCACAGCAATCAGACAAGAGAAAAAAATAAAAGGAATAAAGCTAGGAAAGGAAGAAGTTAAATTATCATTATTTGTGAATGACAAAATACTTTAGTACAAGACACCAAAATTCCACCAAAAGACTTCTAGATTTAATAACCAAATTCAGTGGCATAAGTGGATATAAAATCAACACTCAAAAAACAATAGCAGGGCCAGAGATTTAGCTTAATGGCTCTGGCACCTGCCTAGCAAGCGCAAGGTCCCTGGTTCAATCCCCAATAACCACATACAACAATACTGGGCATGGTGCCTTATGTCCACTGGCAATCATCACCACATACCACAAATGCTGGGCTTGGCAGCTCAAACCTGTAATCCCAGCACTCGGGAGGCAGAGGCAGGAGGATTGCTGAGTTTCAGGCTTGCCTGGGCTACATAGTGAGCTCAGGGCAAGACTGAACTACAAAATGAGACCCTGTCTCAAAAGAAAGAAATGAAGACGCATCAAATCCTACAACTTAGATGGTTTTATTCTTATAAAATATTCATTACATCAAATAAAATTCATTTACATTTCTCTAAAACTTTATTTCTGGTTGAGAATTTATGTCCATACATCTTGGCTTTATCACATAATGTAAGACTTCTTTTTAAGAAGCTTCAGGTTGGGGGCCGGAGGGTTAGCTCAGTGGTTCCAGCGTCTGCCTTGCAATCGCAAGGTCCTGAGTTCGATCCCCGGTAACCACATACAATGCTGGGCATGGAGACTCACGCCCAGCAGCAATCAATACCACATACCACAGTGCTGGGCGTGATGGCTCATGCCTGTAATCCTAGAACTCGGGAGGCAGAGACAGGAGGATTGCTGAGTTCCAGGCTTGCCTGGACTACATAGTGAGCTCAGATCCAGCCTGAACTGCAAAGCAAGACCCTGTCTCAAAAATAAAATAAAATTAAATTAAATTAAATTTTAAAAAAAAAAAAAAAAAAAAAAAGAAGCTTCAGGTTGAAAACAGCCTTTAAAAACTGCTGTTTTTTGATTAAGTATAAATAAACTCAAAAGGCTAATACTAACTTATGACTCCTGAAGAGAACTCTCTCATAAGTGGCTAACCATTCTAAATGGCTTAATCTATAAACTTTTACCCTTCAACTAATCCTACCCACTGGCAAAATTAATCATCATAGAATATCCTCTTCCTAAGCTCAATGTACACATATTTCAAGAGCTTCAGTCATGGTACCAGACTCTTTCTGTCCCTGATTTCCATGGCTTCGTACTATATCTTTATCTTTCTTCTCCCTCTCTTAGTTTATATTTTACAATCCAACTTCAAAAGTTTGTTAGTCTTCTTTTACTCCAACATTTTAGGATGCTATTCTTATTTGCATGTTATCATGTATAAAAGTGACCATATATTTCAGTTTCAGTCTTTGTTTATACCTGTAACCTATTCAGAATAGTATCTTTCATTCTCACAAGTTTCTACTTTGGTCAAGAGATTAAACACTCTCTTCAGACCAGAAAAGCAGACTATTAATGATCAAACATAGTACTTTCTCAAAAACGGCTAATTTGGCTATCTAATTGGCAGCATGAATATCTGAACAACTATATCTGTGCCAACTCAAGTTTCTAGAAAATCCTTTTTGAACAAATGTAGGTTTAAATTACTTATAAATACACTGACTACCAAGGTAAGCTAAGTAATGCCTAAAAGACAATTAAGGAACTTACTCCTGATAAATGTATTTAAATATGTAATTAGGACATTGATTATAAATGGTTTCTCTAAATGTTAAAGGCTCACTGATTAATTAGCCATATTTTGCTTTAAATCACAATATCTTAACCTAATCCTTTCAGAACTTTTAAATTGGAGATAAGATTTTACTGTACCACAATGGATTTCCAAGATACAGATCCTCAGCTACCTTTAACATAATCCACTCAATAATGTAGTTTAATACCTTCTTTTGGTGTTGTACTTTAATATTTGTTAAATTGATTATCGAACCTTATGCTAAAAGAAAACAACCTGATGGTCAAATGAACTTATGACTAGCAACAAACTGTATGCCCTATAAATGGTGATTAAACCGTGGTAAATTCATACAATAGAATACATGCAGTAAAGTGGAAGGAACATTTCCCATGGATTTGAATGTCAAATGCATTATGATGAAAGGCAAGACTCAAAAGAACGCCTACTCTATGGATGCCACTTACATGACATTACAGAAAAGACAATAGAATCAGAAAACATCACTAGTGATCTGTGTGCGGAAAGGTAAAAAGGCTGACTACCAAAGGACAACATAGAATCTTGCTCTATATCATGATTGTAGTAATGTTTACTATGTGTGTCAAAAGTGCTAGAATTAAACACTAAAATTATAGAGTATTTTACTATATGTATTTTTTTTTTTTTTTTGCTTTTTGAGACAGGGTCTTGCTTTGTAGTTCAGGATGGCCCTGAGCTCACTATGGTGCCCAGGCAAGCCGCTGCGAACTCAGCAATCCTCTTGTCTCTGCCTCCCGAGTGCTGGGATTACAGGCGTGAGCCACCACGCCCGGCATTGTGGTAGTGGTGTTGATTGTTGGTGGGCGTGTCTCCACGCCCAGCATTATATGTGGTTACCGGGGATCAAACTCAGGACCTTGCGCTTACGAGGCAGGCACCGGAACCACTGAGCTAACCCTCCAGCCCTATATGTAATTTTTTAAAATTATGTATTTTTTAAAAGTAGTTTAGATCTGAAAAGGACAACAAAGGCCAACAACACCAAGTATTCTTTTCAAAGAAGGCTTCTAGTAGAAAATATTGTAGGTGTAAATAAAAAGTAGCTGCAACTAAACTGCTCTGACTAGTTTAACATTAGGGCTCTAGTACAGGTACTGCTTCTACTTCTACAATGTTATCTCTCGGACCTGGCCCTCATTTCTACCTAATTCAATTTTGCAAACCTCTTGAATATTTATGGTCATCTTTGGCTTTTTAACCTTGGTTGGTCTAATGGCTTATCTCACTCTCATAATCCATCTTTGCGTTGACTTTCGCTCACTGGCCCTAAGTCATTTCTTTACTCTTGCACTTCAAATGACATAAATTCTTCTAATTCCCTATCATATTTCAACTTTCTTCTAATTGGTTCCTCAGCTAAATTTGGTCATGTTCTCTTCCCAGCCTTCAAATTGGGTTTCTAAGCTACCATGAATTAAAACGAGGAAGGCTAGCAATTTCATCTATTCAAATGCTTAACTGGTAAAATAAAACCCATGTCAGGGTTTTTTCACTCCAATAAAGGATATACTTATTTCTGTCCAACTGAATTACTGCTTATCCTTGAGTCATATTTCCTGTTTTGTTGTATACATAGACACACATAAACAGTCAATCTTTTCCAACTAGAAATCATGCACGTATTTTAAAACCAGTACGTATTAAAATTACACTCATCTCTCCCCTCTTTAGGATAAATACATATAATTCTTACAACATTTCACCACGTATTATTATATTTTATGTTCTTTCAAATCTCTCCAATTTTCCTACATCAAAGTGATCCAAATGAGACACTAGTGAATAATCAGTAATTTGTGAGTAAATACAGCACGATATTAACATGGCCCCCAAAAAATACTCGTTTGAAAAGAAAATGATGAGTCAACTGCTACTATCCTTTATGAACCACAGAACAGAAATAGAAAAAGTCTCTATGTAGGAAAGAAATTTCAAAAGTTACTTCTCTAGCAATGTCTGCTACCTCACCTATCAAGAGAGTCTAATCTTGGACCGAAGATTTAGCTCAGTGGTTCCAGCACCTGCCTAGCAAGCGCAAGGTCCCTGATTCCATCCCTGGTAACCACATACAACAATACTGGGCATGGTGCCTCACATCCCCCGGCAATCGGTATCACATACCACAAATGCTGGGCTTGGTGGCTCAAACCTGTAATCCCAGCACTTAGGAGGCAGAGGCAGGAGGATTGCTGAGGTTGAGGCTTGCCTGGGCTACATAGTGAGCTCAGGGCCAGCCTGAACCACAAAACGAGACGCTGTCTCAAAAAAAAAAAAAAAAAAAGAGAGAGAGAGAGTCTGATTTTACAGCCACTAAACTTTTACAATCTCTCAAGCCCAGTTAATAGAGAGCTTCCCCCCAACACCAAAGCAAAAAGGTCTTTCTTACTATAAGTATAGTTACTCCTCAGTATATGAACATGGCCTTAAACTTCTTAGCTATCTTCTCAGTTCTATTTGAAGTTTTGCTGTTAATTACTGACAAAGCTGTTGAAATTACTCCTATTATACTTTAGTGCCTTGCAAGTTAAAGTATCATTTTTGTGAACTAGGAAAAGGGGGATAAGGTTGAGGAAAAATTAAGCTGGAAAGTGAAGTACAGAAAGAAAACAAACCTTTATCTGGTAATACAGGACATACTCATAAGTGAAATAAACAGGTCACAGATGTGCAAATATCGTATATTTTCTCTGATATGAGAAACTGAAGCTATAAATGTGTTCTAGAAGGCATGACTGATATTGTGAAATAGTAAATATTCAAAGTGTAATGGGGCTTAGGGGTAAATAATGAAGAAAGAAAAAAAATTGATGGTAAAAAAAGAAACAATGCTTGTGCATATAGGGGCGGGGGGGGAGGTAGGGTGGGTAGGGAAGGGGGAAAATGATGTGTATATATAATGTACCAATAAAATATAAAATGTAAAATTAAAAAAAGTTTACCTGGTGATTTATTTTCCATAATGAGAACAAAATACCTTTTAGATAACTGAGAAGCACTGTGTCGTGAAATAAAAAGACAAAAAAATTTTAGATCAAAAGGTTAGCAATACCACGAAAATACAGGGAAGAAAATACAGAATGAGTTACTTCTACTTCTTGGACATATTGGGGACAAGGCCACAGCTAGTGAAATCCTACGGGGTTAAAGTCCACCCCATACCCAAGAACTGCACCCAAAAATCTACTCCCACCCCACCTTGGCTCAATGGTTTTCTCCCACTGTGGTGAGGGTGGTTTTGGAAAAGCTCCTCAAATGCCAGGAAACACTGTAATACAAAAAGAAAGAAACAATTTATAAGTACTAAAACTTAACTAACATTTTGGCCTCTCTCTCAAGGAAGAATGATCTATTGGAAAAAGCATTAGTCTATGAACCAAGAAACCAAGATTTTTCACTTACTCAGCATTCATTCTAAGACTTCTGCTGTAATTCCAAATGATCTTCTAGGGGACATACAGAGAGACCCAAAGACACTTTTCTGCTGTTCGTAAACTGACAGAACATAAGCTATGAGTTGCTGATTGCCACCCCTGCCACTAACTGGGCTAAAAAGAAAGCCATCCAAAAGTTAGCAGAACTAAGGAATGGAAAGAGACATTTGTGAAAATACAATTTAAGAACTTAAGTCCAGTTCACCCTGAAGTACCCCATACTTTAATTAATCTATATGGGGTTTCTGGGACTATTAAGCAAATCTGCTATTATGCTTGAGTTTGTTGTCCCAGCACTCTGGAGATTGAGGCAGGAGGATTGCTAGGAGTTCAAGGCAGCTCCTGCTACATAAGTGAGTTCAATGGCAGCCTGAAATGAGACTCTGTCTCAGGGGATTTTTTAAAAAGGCTGAGGATATAGCTCTGAGTGAAGGCCCTGGATTCAATCCCCCGAATCCAAGTCATTTCTTAACTTCTGGCCTTAATTTCTTTACTCTTATAAAATGGGCTAGAATTCAGGTGTTCAAAGCATTTTTAAACAACAGAATTTTGCTTTCTTTTTGAACAAAATCTCACTTTGATATCAAAACTAAAAATTATTTTACTCAGATAAATATTTTGTAACATCAAATTCACATCTACTTCTACCAAAATTCACTGAGAATGGCTTATTTAAACTTCATTTTAAGACCCCAAATAAAAGCAACTCCACTGCTTTTAAGTGTACTTTATGAGATCAAGTGATATTCACTTATGACCAAAATAAAGTGTTTTGATACATACAAAACTTTACAATTAGACACTAATAGTAAAAGCTGGAGTTCTTACTAGCCTCTCAGGATTCATTTCTGTATTTTGTTTTAGTTGTACAATACTGATTCTGTAACAATCAGGTGCATAAGCACAATTCCAAAATAATTAAGAGTAACATGTTTTCTACATCTACACTAGTCCATGATACTATTTTATTAGAGAAAAGCTTTAACTTCCCTGATAGCACAACTTTTTAAAATTAAGTCTCCAATTGAGCAAAATTTATTATACAATAGTTAAAATATGCATGTTAACTGAAACTAACATTTATAGAACCCAATTAGCCTTCATAGATTTCTAATAAAATATTTTTCACTGATTTATAAAGACAATGAAAAAGCATTATGAGAAATATATTAAAAATTCTAATTCTCTTTAATAGCAAGCTTGCATTAAAGGGGAAAAATTTTGTCAACAACTGCTGTCACACCTTAGTGAGTTACAAGTACAGACAAAAAATATAAGGCTTATAATCATCTATCCTGTTTTACCAATAACACTTGATCGGGCAGATCACAGAAAGTGCTATAAAACATTACATAGGCGTGTCTACTTTAGTAGAGATTAATAGCTCTTCAGCTACAATCTCAAGTTAACAGTCTGGTGGAGGACACAATATATTCATACAACAAGGATGTCTCAAGGCCACTGGTCACTGTGCAAGAAGTGGCTAAATAATGAATAAAGTAAATATTATTACTATAACCTCATACATTTAGATTTCAACCTAAGAGCAATGACAGTGAAGAGCTGGAGTGCAGACAGACATACTACAAGTATTAACATACTTAAAAGATTGACAGTTGGGCCGGAGATTAGCTCAGTGGTTCCGGCCCCTGCCTCGCAAGCGCAAGGTCCTGAGTTTAATCCCGATAACCACATAGAATGCTGGGCGTGGTGACTCACGCCCACCAGCAATCAATACCACATACCACAGTGCTGGGCGTAGTGGCTCACGCCTGTCATCCCAGCATTCAGGAGGCAGAGACAGGAGGATTGCTGAGTTTGCGGCGGCTTGCCTGGGCTACATAGTGAGCTCAGGGACAGCCTGAACTACAAAGCGAGACCCTGTCTCAAAAAAAAGATTGACAGTTACTATGTGAAAGTAACTATAAACTGGAGGGAGCAGTCCAAAAACAGAGACCAATTAGAAACAACTATAGGAGGCTGGGGATTTAGCTTAAGCGGTACCACGCCTACCTTAGAAGCACAAAAGCCCCCAGTTCAATCCCCAGTACCACCAAACAAATAAACAAACAAAAAACTATTATAAAAATGATAAGGCTACAAAGTAACAGACACAAAAAAGGGAACAGCAAACTCAACTGAGGTATGGAGAAATAAAAAAACTTCAGGGAATTTATGTGACAGCTGTAGCTTCAAAGAAAACTCCAGGTCAAACAAGTACAGAAAAAGATGCAAAGTTATGTTTAGAAACTTCAAGATGTTCCTCACAGTGAGCCACAGAATAAAGTGCAGCTGGAATGGTAACATGGAAAATTAATGATGGTATTTTATAACAAAGTAAACATCTTCAGGACAATGAAGAGGTACTTCTAAGCAGGGTGCTTATGTGACCAGGCTTACCTTTTTAAAAAATATTCTTCCACAAACAATTAGCCTAAGGAAAAAACCTAATCATCCCAAGAAGAAAGTATCTTACCAATAGATAACCTGTCTTCAATTCCTAATCTAGTAAATTATCTTGACAACCAAACATGGTCCAACTAAATACTCTTGAGCTCTAGAAACCAAACCACTTTACCAACGTAAAGCCACATTATAGTTGATACAGCCATTGAAACAAAGAAAAGTGTCTCTGTAGATAAGGTGCTAAAACTGTCATGGTGGCATGAAATAAATGGAGTCAAGAAGAAAACAAAGCAACTAAGGAAATAATAGTAACAGAAAATTTTATTTCAAAGTTAGAATACTACTCCTTTTATAAATTACACACAAATCCATCCCTTATATATAATAATTAACAATTATGTTTCCTACACGTGGTTCCTAACAAGCAATCCAAACACCATATTAATTTAATGCACAAAACTTAGAAAAGCAATCAAAGACTAGATTAGACAGCGCAACCAATAAATGACTTGCACTAGCTAGATTCCTCCTGCTTACAAAGAAAACTTCCTAACTAGTCAGTCTTTGAAGAATACCAACTAAAAGAGAAGCAGAATAGGGTAGAGGATGACTTGCTATTTCATAAAAGTTCCTGATCAATGAACTGCACAAGTTCTTGATTCAAACATGAGAAGAGACATACAGAAAAATCCAGTTGTTTTGTTTTTAAGAATGTGAGTCCTACCTTTCCGGGATCATCCTTGGATCGAGGCACTTTAAGGAAACATTTGTTGAGTGACAGATTATGTCGAATGGAATTCTGAAATTAAAGGAGAAAAGTCACCAGGTCAAAGGAATCCAAAAATCCCATCTTTAAAAACAGAATTAGGAACATAAATATTTCTACACATTGTAATATAACTACAAATGTAATAAGCTTTTTAAAAATAAGCTTCTAATTTAAACTTTTCTGACTTCAAATTACAAATACTACAAAGGTAAATAATTTCTAGTGGATTCCATAAAAATGTAATGTATTGATATTTTAAATGTTAGGACCATTTAGTAAGGCAGAGATGCCCATGATGTAATGCTAAATAGTTCTAAATACATACCATGGCTTTAACTAGTTTTAAATTTATGTATTCTTAGAAACAAACCAGAATATAAAATGTTAGAAGTTATTCGGTGTGGGATTTTAGGTGATAACTGTTGTCTTTTTTGTTTGTTTTTAAAATTTCCTGCTATGTCTAAATGGTCTATATGGCAAAACTACTAGCATCTTTTATTCAGTTTTTAAAATGTTAAAGTTGGGGAACAGGTCAGTGGATAAGCACCTACCTAGCATGCACAAGACCCTGGGTTGACCTCTAGCACCACGGGACAGGGTTTAAGTTCCCATGACATTTGTAAGAAAGTATACCGGAGGAGGGTAATGCAGCAGGGGTACAACAGAGAAAACCATCTAATATCCTAAATGTACCAGAAGAGTAAACAACTTGCGTGAGAGGAAAATGTTTTTGGAAACCTGAAGAATCTGTGAAACAAAAAAATCTCTTCCTGAAGAAAATGGGATTTCAATTCTTACAAAATAATACTCAAAGTCTTCATCTTCTCATTTAAATGCTTCAAAGTTTATTCCCAAATACTACTGTTTGTTCCCAAAGGGCCCAGGATTTGATGGAGAGGGGATCCAAATAGATTTAGCCAGTATTTTACAGTGGTATATTTTGAGGTTATTTAATTTCTTAATATAAAATTTAGAAGTCTAAGAACTATCTGTAGTAAAACTTTCCTCTCACAAGGGCAGTAACAGGATTTAAAAACTTTAAAAAGGTATACAAAGAATGAAAATACAATCCTATCTTATTACCAAAGTAGAATTTAAAACTTTTAAATGGGTATTCTACCTCTGTTTGGTTGGGATGTAAGCAGTTACAAAATATGATGTTCCTTCTTCATAAAAATACAAAAACACTGTGTAAGTTTAAAAAAAAAAAAAAAAACCAGAGTACCTATTTTTGAGCACACCAGAGAGCTCAGGTTGCAAGGCAGCCAAGCAAACTACATTCCAAAGAGGGAAAAGGCCATTCAAGGAGAAACCGGACACTCAGGCTGTCTTACCTTTGGCAGAGCACAGAAAAAAGAACTGGCCACCATTAAGCAGATAAAAAGAAGTTAGCTAAAAATTTAAAGGCCAAGCATAGGCTAGTAAATCAGATTATGGTAACAAGGGCTCCAGAAACACAGGAAGTTCTATGTAGCTTTCCCTTTAAGCCTTCACCACATGGTCATTAGAAAGACTGGGGTAAGGAGGAGACCCAAGGAAGTCTCCCTAGCAGGAAGACAGCGACTGTCAGCAGGAGACTGGGGGTGAGGAAGCTACAAAGTCTACCAATCTTCCAAATTTTACAAAGAAAAAAACAGACCAAATTACATAAATTTGAGGAAGAGGTGGCAAAATCCCTCAACCAAAGACTCAAAGATTCATTACTTTTGGGGGTAGAATGGAAACAAAAGGATAGGAAACCCTTTCTCAGGACACATGTGAAGAGTAAGAGAAAAGGCAAAACCAAAATGCTTTTAGCTCTGACAGAGGTATGGGAAATATGTTCAGCCTGGGATCCTATACTTACACCATGCAAAGGTCTGCTACCAGTGGGCATAGGACAAGAAACTCCCATCTAACAGCAACTACAGACACAAGGTTAGTTTGGGCTGAAAGAAACACTGAAATAAAGAGACAAAACTGATTCCCAAGTTCAGTGGCCTGTATAAGACTGAGGTAGGACTAACAGAACAGAGAAACCCCTTGCTCCCATCAAAAGCCTAGCTACCTAGCTTTGGGTAACAGCAAGCTACTGACATAGAGGCGAAAGCACTGAGAGACACTCCTATCTGTAACAAGGTGGGAAGACAATTAAATGCAATGAGATGGAAAAAATGAAAAAATCCTACAGCACCCAAGCTTCATGCTAAGCACAATGTTAACAGGAATCTACTATTGGAGAAATGCAATAATATACTAAAAACAAAAAAACACTATCCAATTTAGCTCAAGTACTGACAGACTGACTCCATGCAATGAATGGACTGAGAAAAAAATGCTTGTCCGTTTATACAAATGCTATTGGCTTTCAATCTTTATAATTTTCTGCACAAGTATCTACTACTCAGTCAAAAAGTATAAAGTTTGGGGATTAAGCTCTGTGGTGCTATGCCTGCCTAGCAAGCACAAGGTCCCGAGTTTGATTCCAGGTAGAAAACCTGCCTGGGGATGTAGTTCAGAGGCAGAGTGCTTGCCTAACATCCACAAAGCATTTCTGTGCCCTAATACTGGAAAATAAAGAAAAGTATAAGACACAGAGAGGCAAGGAAATCCCGCTGTCTGGAGATAATCAATAAAGGTGTTATAGAACCATCACACAAAAACTTTAATATGGTGAACCGTGTTAGGTATCCAGCAGAAAAAAATGGATTAACTTGCATAAGAGAAAGAGAATTTCAGCAGACGTGTGAAAATGCTAACAAGGAAACAAATATAAGTAACAGAAATAAATACAAGGAAAGATTAGTAATTTGCCTAATGCATACCAAGTTCTAGGCTCAGTTTGCAACCCTGCCTCCAATCCCAAAACAGATAAGGAATTTCTTAAATAGGCTTATCAGTAAACTGGACATGAATAGGAAAGGCTTGGTGAGCTTCAAAACACATGCTGCGTGCATGTGTATACAGACTTTTACAAAAAAGATCATCCTGGGAAGGGGATTTAGCTTAGTGGTTCCAGTGTCTGCCTGGCAAACAAGGTCCTGAGTTCAATCCCTGGTATCACATATCACAATGGTGGGAGTGGTAGCTCAGGCCTATAATCCCAGTACTCAGGAGGGGAGGCAGCAGACTTGCAGAGAGTTGAAGGCTAGCCTGGGTTATGTAGTGAGCTCAGGGCCAGCCTGAACTACAAAGCAAGGCCCTGCCACCCACCCCCTGCCAAAACAAAAGATCATCCTGGAACCATGGGAAAATACACGTGATTTATGTTTGAGAAGAAAGCAGAGAGAATGACAGAATGAAAACCTAAAGAAAGAACATTTTTAAAAATAATACAAGACAATAGTGCCAGGCATGGTGGCTCACGCCTGTAATCCCAGCACTCGGGAGGCAGAGGCAGGAGGATTGCTGAGTTCCAGGCTTGCCTGGGCTACATAGTGAGCTCAGGGCCAGCCTGAACTACAAAGCGAGACCCTGTCTCAAAAAAAAAAAAAAAAAAAAATACAAGACATTAACCCATATATGCACAATCTCCAAAGAACACCAAGCATCAAGCAGAGTAAGTTAAAAATACACACTCAAAGGCCAGATATATTGTTCAGTGATACCTGCCTATCATATGTGAGACCTGGATTTGATCCACAGCACCATGTGCCCACAAAACACTATACATTCCTATATTCATTACATATAAAATACTAAAAACCAAGGTGAAGAAACCATTTCAAAGGCAGCTAGAGATTAAAAAAAAAAAAAAAGGATCATGTATAGAGGAATAAAGATAAGAACTATGGTGGACTTCTCCAAAACTGTGCAGGCCAGAAACAATGGAGTAATATTTTAAAACACTCAAAGGCAGAAAAAGTATGAATTACATAAAATAAAAATATGTCCCACAAACAAAGCAAATTAAAGACTCACATATACACACACAAAGCTGAAAGAATTAATTTCCTGTAGTACCAACTGGCTGATAATTTTATTTATATATATATATATGTGTTTTTTTTGCTTTTGAGACAGGTTCTCGCTTTGTAGTTCAGGCTGGCCCTGAGCTCACTATGGTGCCCAGGCAAGCCGCCACAAACTCAGCAATCCTCCTGTCTCTACGTCCTGAGTGCTGGGATTACAGGCATGAGCTACCACGTCTGGCACTGTGGTATGCGGTGTTGATTGTTGGTGGGCGTGTATCCACTGAGCTAACCCTCTGGCCCTATATTTATTTTTTTGAGACAGGATTTCACTTTGTAATTCAGGCTGGTCCTGAACTCACTATGTAACCCAGACAAGCCTCGAACTCACAGCAATCCTCCTGCCTCTGCCTCCTGAGTGCTGGGATTATAGGCATGAGGCACCACGCCTGGCAATGTGGTGTGTGGTACTGACTGCTGGTGGGCATGAGTCACCATGCCCAGTATTGCTTTATGTGGTTTCTGGGGATCAAATTCAGGATCTTGCACTTGCAAGGCAGGCAGGTGCCAGAACCACTGAGCTAAATCCCCAGCCTGAATGATAATTTTATCAGGAAGTTCTTTGAGTATAAATATGAAGGCAAATGGAAACCTGGATCTACAAAATTAATGAAAAGTGAAGGTATATTTTTAAAGTATTTTTTTCTTGCTTGTAATGACTTTAAGAAATAACAAAGTAAACATAGCTAGGCATAGTAGGGCACATCTATAATTCCAGCATTAGGATGCTGAGACAGGAGGGATCACAAGATTTGAGCTCAGCCTGGGCAACTTAGAAAGACCTTGTCTGAAAGGGGATGTAGCTCAGTCCTGGTTTCATTTCCCCCACAGGGAGGGGGGAAGGTGGAAGGGGGAAGGGAGAAGAGGGATTGAGAGTGGAAGGAGAGGGAGGAAGGAAATACTATAAATTATAGGATTACATTGTACATAAATGTACCCCACAAAAAATGGATCAAAGGAATAGGAAGAACGGTTTATATAAAATGCTTACACTGTACAAGGGCAGTAAGTTAAAGATGCTCCAAAGGACTGTTTTTGGGCCCCTCAAAATTCTTGAGTTGAAACCAAATTCCCAATGTGATACCTGGAAGAAGGACCTTTGGCAAGTAACTGGGTTACGACAGCTATCCAGATGGAAGGGATTAGTGCCTACACCAGTAGAGACTGTAACAAGATGTGCATCTATGAAACAGAGAGTGGCCCTGCTTACCATAACCAGGACATTAGCCGTCAGTCAACAACTCTAGCAGGTCCTTGATCTTAGACTTTCTACCCTCTAAGCCTGTAAGCAAGAAATGTTTACTGTTTGGAAGTCATTCACTCGTTCTACAGTTTTTTGTTACAGTAGCCTGAAGAGAGATAAGCAATCTCTAAAAAGTTTGAAAAGAAGTAAAATCATTAAAGATGGATATGAAGTGTAATTATAAATACTGAATTCAAATCTAAAAGATGAGTTTAAAAAAAATCAGACAAACTGGAGTTAATCTACCCATCTTAAAAGTTCAAGATGAGAAATAAAAACATATCAAAATGGTCAGAAAAAAAAGCTATAATTTTGTAAATAGTTCAACGTGGACTTATTATCAGGAGAAGAACAAATCTATAGCCAAAGAACAAATCTTCACCTGGTCTTTCTTCTCTACAAAAAAAAAAAGCCTCAATGTTGGAAAATTTCTTTCTGCCCTATGTCCTTTTTCCATTTCTGTACTTGTTGTTTAGTCAATTTCACTGACAGTCACGCCTTCAATGACCACCCATGTTGCCTAAATCTAACTGGACAGTACTAGTGAGCAGGTGTATCTCCAACCCACATCTTTCTCCTGAGTTCCTAATAGGATGTCCAACCATCAACTGAACATCCCAGAAATCTTTTAAACTCAACGTGTTTCAAACTATACTCAATTTTTATGTCCACTGTGATCTTCCAGCTTTCCTTCTCAGTTTAAAGATGCTCATCACATTTTTGCTCCAATCAGAAGTCTAGGAGACAACCTTTCCTATTCCCTCTTCCTTGCCATCTGAAACAAATCACAAAATCTCATAAACCCTATCTGAGATATACTTATTTTGTATTTGTGTTTACTCTTCAGTCTAGGACACCAGCTCTAGTGAGATTAGTACAACAGCTTCATTCCAACTAGTTCCCTCTCATCTCCTTGTACCCTTCAATAGTCTCCACCCCATAGGTAGTTATGTCTTCACAGTGCAAACTTGATACTACTCTTCTCATTAAACCTTTCAATGACTTCTCACTGCACTTTAGAATAAAAATCCAAAATGTGAACTCTACCTGTCTACATTTACCCTTTTTAATGTTCTCTCTCATCTTCTAAGCTTTCCCTAAACATCTATAGAAATTACTGACCCCAGCTTTACTTTTCCCCTTCAGTTAAATGAATGCACTTAGCTTTGGATAGCCTCTTAGTTTAAACATCAGTTATTCTGGAAAGGCCTTTCTGATAGTTTCAGGTTAGGTGAGATTGTACTCTGATAATACTTCTTTATCATCCTGAGTTTCTTACAAATGTAGAACCCAAAATAGAATGTTTTCATATGACAACCACAAAGCTGTTAAAAAAAAATCAAGCACATTTATAAAATAAAAACACCCAGAGATACACAAACACAAACACACCCCTCCCTCTCTACAGAGGTTACTTCAAGCCTCACAGTTTTTAATTGAATTCTTTATTGGTACATTTTATATAAAGCTCACAATCACACACAACATTGGGGAACTGTACCAGTATGTGACACAAGTTAATTCTCATTTTTACCCACATCCCTACCCACCCACCCCTATATACATGCTCTTTTATTTTCTTTTGAAATCATATTTATTCCTTCCACTCATTATGTCCCCACACCAAATTCCCTTTGGAAATTGCCTATTTTACATAAACTATCATACATTCTAGAACTCATTTATATTTACAGGTCAAGCCTCACAATTTTGATGCTCTCTACTGCCAGTAACCCCAAGAAAAGAAGTTCAGAACAGAGATTAGAATGATCCAAGATAATTTGAAGAAAAATGCCTCAGTCAAATTGCATGTTGCTTGGCCTTGAAAATCCCCAAAAACAATTTCACAAAGGACTCCACATGTATTTCAATGCAGACTCCAAGGATCCAACCAAAGTGCTAATGAATATTCACTAGATTTGTAAATTGGGAATCTGAATTTTAAAAGCATTCTACTTGACTTTTATTATAATTTGAGTTAATCTGGTACCTCCAATCCAATCAACCACTACATACCTACCTATATCTTTCTTCTCCCACTGTGTCATGGTTCACTCCAACATATGTATTAATACCAATATATGTACTAATTTGTTCTATGTTGTCTGGTACATAGCATTATTTCCAAATTGCTGCCAACTTCCTCATCTTTTCTAACTTTTCCTAGGTATGAAAAATAGAGAGTGCCTTACTAAAGTAGTAACTGAGGTAAGATAGAAGTAGAAAGAAATTATAATTTTAAATGTATTCAACATATTCCTGCCAGCTTGAATCACAGGTTGTACATGTATGACTGGACAGCACAGGACAGTCATATACATAGCACCAGTGGTTCAGAGTTGTCTGGAAGCAAAACATATGAATTATGCCCACATAGTGAGCATGTCAAGAAAACTGCAACTTTAGGACACCATCAATGTTTTCTTTCTCCTTCAAGGAAACTTAATCCAAAAATTCCCAAGGGTCTTAGAGATATAATAAGCTTGTAAAGTAGACCCATACTTTTCATCTGTAAAGTGATCCTGTGTTTTCCCCATATACTTATAGATTCACAAAGACTGCCATCCTCAAGTAACCAGAACCATAGATGTTAGCAGGTCTCTAAACCTCAAACATACACGAGCAGTTTGTATTCTAATCTAGCCCAGTAAATAAATAAACTGATAGACCCTAGAACACACAATTCAGCCTCACCGTAAAGCACTTCATGTTCTGAGGACCTACATTCCCTTCTTTTTCTGCCGAATAAATCTTCCTATGTTTCTCACTGACACAACCTGCAATTCTTTTCTATAAGAAGATGTAAGTCAGTGAACCTACAACCTACCCTATGGATGGGTGAGGTGAGGTCCCCATCTTCTTCTTTTGTGGCACCTCCTTAGGCCTGTTCTGATGAGATCCTTTCCTGGCCAGGTTGGAGGTAACCTGAGGTGTTGATTTTGATTAAGTTCAACTGAATGTTTTATTTTCCTTTTAACACTCTGCCCTCTTCATGTCTTTCTCTCACTGTAATTCAGTTTTCCTTTTCAGTGGCCAAAGCCTCCCAAAAATGAGTGCTTAGGTATAAAAGTGCTTAAGATGAGTTAGATCTGCTCCCTTTAAGCAGAAATGGAGGAAAGAGGTGTCAGGGGGTTTTCCCTAGGATGTGCAGTGGTTTTATCAGAAATTCCTTTAGGTCAACCTAACCCATTACTGGGTCAAACAACTGAAAAACTTGTTTTTCCAGGAAGGCACACAGACTGCCCACCCAGTGTCTGGAGCAAACTTTAGCACACAAAAATGTGAAAGCTGATCCTGAAGCATAGTATGAGGAAATTAACTTCAGGGTGACAATTTGTCTGAGAGAGAAACTTCCAAACATATTTTTAGGTCAAAGGAAATCCTCTAAACTGATCTTTTTAATCTTTTTTAACTCTTCCCCTTTATTTCTTCTTCTTCTTCTTCTTTTTTTTTTTTTTTTTTTGGTGGTACCGGGCCCTTTATTTCTTTCACTCTCCAAACACTCTGCCTAAATTGTCATAGCTTCCTTTTTAGGATGGTTAGAAGAATCTAGTATATCGTGCAAATTAAACAGGCAACTGGGTGATAGGTCTCTTAAGAGACTTAAACTACTAGGAGCCCACATTTTTTTTTTTAATTCTTTTACATGAAGCTCTTCCCCCATTTCCACTGTCCTCCACACTCTTCCATTCTAGGCCTCCTACCTATTTCTAGCTGATATACAGGGAACTTAAATCACTTAACTTTATGTTCCTAAAGGGGTGGTAGAGTGAACCACCAAGCTGAAATGATACAGGAGGTTAGGGTGTGGCAAAGCTGGCTGGGGAAGTAGGTAAGACTTGGTAATTAATTACAAGATCTTAGGATATGTGTACAAAACAGTACCAAAGCCCTTGACATGGAATACTATTCAGTCTGAGGGGTGGGATCCCAGAAACCCTAGACATTCTCAGGATTTTCCTTGAGACCTGGGCAGTATAAAAGGACACAGACTCAAGATAACTGACTATCATGCCTTTTCTCATAATAGTCCACCTTGCTTTTTCCTTTTACTTGACCCAAGCGCACTCTGAAGATCCAGTTTCTCTCTCTTCACACTGACTTTTTCAAATAAGCTTTGCCACTCTGCTTTTTCATCTTTTCAGTTTTCTTCTTCGAGACAAGACCTAGAATCCAACTCCAAAAGCAGCAGCAAGTAACCCAAAACACAGTAATATCTAATTGGTGAGCCACTTTTAGAAAGAGCTACATGATAACATAAGTAGCTAACATGCCAGCAAAAAAAGTTCCCATCAATGCAGGCAAATGGTGGGGGAGGGGCACTTTCCCTGAGCGTGGCTGACACATCTATTGCTGGTGCTGCGAGGAACAGAAAGTGAATCACATCTGCCTCCTCCCCTTCACAACAGCTGGGTGTCCACCCAGTGACCGCTCCTACCCTGCTTACTGTACCACAAAGTACAAGAAGGACCCAAACTCCCTCCAACCAAGCTCTGCTGAGATAACATCCTGTATAAGGCAAGGAATACACAGGGCTATGCCCCAGGGATACATGCCCCAGGAGTGACCTGCAAGATAGAGGCTTGGCACCATCACTGAGGGGATGAAGCGGAAACTGGGAATGGTGTTGGCAGCAATGCCACAGCACTGTGAATACAGTGAGAGTGCAGTCAGTCTGTCCAAGACAAACTCCAGTGCTGCAAAAGCAGCATGCCTGCTGGTTTCCCTGAGTCCTTACTCCTTTTTCTCCACAATTTTCCACAGCTCTCTCTAGCCTCTCCTGTCACTTTGTTTTCTCATTTTTTCCTGCAATAATCTCAGCCTTGTGTTTATCTCCCTACCTAAAAAAATGTTTTTAGCTACACACAGGCATCTCCAAACTTCACTGTTCAACCATCTAGGTTTCCCATGAAGTCTTTACACAACTCACAATTCCCTAAAAATGTTGGAAGTGACTTTCTAAGAAAAACCTTGCCCTTATGTATGACTGTTCTTCCTTTCTCATTTATTGAAGACACAAGCAAGTTTGCATGCATTTAGAAGACCCAGAAAGGCTTAGAAACAGATTTCTGCAAGATAACAGGGACACCTGCCATCAGTCATGACAGAAAGCTCAGGCAGTACTGTTGCCCAGCTCCAGATAAATTGATACAGGTCCGCTGTCTGATCTCAAGAGAAACAGACTGACCAGTGTCACCAGCTCCCAGGGTAACTGGGTTGAGCTAAAATGTTCAATCCCAGGAAAACTGGGGTGAGCCTGTTCCCTGACCCAGGAAAAATTGGACCTAACAGTGTTA